>JAUMJK010002489.1:0-57045 GCA_033558105.1 Coccyzus lansbergi
AATGAACCCGTTTGGCGCTGAGAGGCGGGGCCAAGGAGCGAGTAGTGGGAAGTCAAATGATGGTGGGCGGGGCCTGGGCCGGGTCTGTCCGCGCAGGCGCAGTCGGCGGGGCGCGCGGTCCGGCCATGGCGGCGGAGGCGGCTCTGCGGGAGCAGGCGGAGGTGGTGCGGAGGGCCAAGCAGGAGAAGGCCGACCCCGACCTGGTGCGGGAACGGGGAGGGGGGTGCTGGGGAAACTGGCGGGGCTGCGGCTGCAGAGGGGGCTGGGGGAACTGGGAACTGGGAGGTGCTGGAGGGCTGGGGCTGCTGGGGTAATGGGGGAACTGGGAGTCTGGGAAATGGGAGGTGCTGGGGGAACTGGATGTCTGAGGGACTGGGTCTGCTGGGGTAATGGAAAAACTGGGAGGGGCTGGGGGTACTGGGGTAACAGGAGGACTGGGAGATGCTGGAGGGCTGGGGCCACTGGGGTAACAGGAGGACTGGGAGATGCTGGAGGGCTGGGGCCACTGGGGTAACAGGAGAACTGGGAGATGCTGGGGGGTCTGGGAAGTGCTGGGGTAACAGGAGAACTGGGAGATGCTGGGGGGTCTGGGAAGTGCTGGGGTAACAGGAGAACTGGGAGTTGCTCAGGGGTCTGGGAAGTGCTGGGGTAACAGGAGAACTGGGAGATGCTGGGGGATCTGGGAAGTGCTGGGGTAACAGAACTGGGAGATGCTGGGGGATCTGGGAAGTGCTGGGGTAAGAGGAGAACTGGGAGTTGCTCAGGGGTCTGGGAAGTGCTGGGGTAACAGAACTGGGAGGTGCTGGGGGTGTCTGGGAGGTGCTGGAGCGCTGGGGCTGCTGGGTTAGCAGGAGAACGGGGTGGGGGCTGGGGCTGCTGGGGTAATGGGAGAACTGGGGGTCTGGGAACTGGGAGGTCCTGGGTGAACTGGATGTCTGAGGGACTGGGTCTGCTGGGGTAACGGAAAAACTGGGAGGTGCTGGGGGGTTGGGGCTACTGGGGTAACAGGAGAACTGGGAGATGCTGGGGGCATTTGGGAAGTGCTGGGGTAACAGAACTGGGAGATGCTGGGGGGTCTGGGAAGTGCTGGGGTAACAGGAGAACTGGGAGATACTGGGGGGTCTGGGAAGTGCTGGGGTAACAGGAGAACTGGGAGATACTGGAGGGTCTGGGAAGTGCTGAGGTAACAGGAGAACTGGGAGATGCTGGGGGATCTGGGAAGTGTTGGGGTAACAGAACTGGGAGATGCTGGGGGGTCTGGGAAGTGCTGGGGTAACAGGAGAACTGGGAGATACTGGGGGGGTCTGGGAAGTACTGGGGTAACAGGAGAACTGGGAGATACTGGGGGGTCTGGGAAGTGCTGAGGTAACAGGAGAACTGGGAGATGCTGGGGGATCTGGGAAGTGTTGGGGTAACAGAACTGGGAGATGCTGGGGGGTCTGGGAAGTGCTGGGGTAACAGGAGAACTGGGAGATGCTGGGGGATCTGGGAAGTGTTGGGGTAACAGAACTGGGAGATGCTGGGGGATCTGAGAAGTGTTGGGGTAGCTGAGGGGTGCTGGGGATCTGGGACTGCTGGGGTAATAGGAGAACTGGGGGTCTGGAAACTGGGAGGTGCTGAGGGGCTGGGTCTGCTGGGGTAATGGGAGAACTGGGGGGTGCGAGGAGTCTAGGGCTGCTGAGGTAATGGGGGAGGTACTGGGGGGAACTGAGAGGGTCTGGGACTGCTGGGGTAATCGGGGAACCATGGGGAGCTTGGAGATACTGGGGTACTGGGCATAACTGGAGGTGCTAGGGGAAATAGGAGTTGTAGGAACTGGAAGCACTGGTGTAGGATTGGTGGCATTGGGAAGGGGAGTGCTAGTGAGGATGGAAATCATGGTCTGAGCTGAAGGGCTGAGATGCTGGGGAGACTGGGAGTAGGAGCTGGGGATAGTGATGTGAGGTGGGTGCTTGAGGGGTGTCGGACTGGGAGGGGAATAATGGAGACTGATGATGCTGGTGAGGTGGGAAGCAGGGAAGTGGATGGGGTAGGATGGGGATGGGAAGGTGGTGAGATGGAAGACGTGGAGATGGGGGATGCAGATGCTGTGGGTAATGGTGGTCTTGGAAGTCAGAGAATGGAGGGGTTGCTGGTAGCACAAGTGGGGAGCACTGGAGGGGAATGGGGAGCACTCCCTGGCTGCTGTGGCAGACTGAGGCTGGGGGTACTGGGAATGCTGAGGCGGAACGTGTCAGGAAGGCTGGTTGGGTGCCCTTATCCTCAGCTCCCTCCTCGTTCCTTCCCCAGATTGCAAAGGAGGTGGCAAAGCTGCTGGAGATGAAGGCACAGCTGGGAGGAGATGAGAGCAAACACAAGTTTGTGCTCAAGACCCCAAAGGTAGCTTGCGATTGCGCATCTCTCCTTACCCACAACCTCCTCCCGCACGCACCCAGCACCCTGCACCCATGGGCAGGCTCAGCACAGCCCAGCCTGGCTTTGTTCTCCTTTCCATTTCATTACCAGGAGTGAAAACATCCCTGGAAGCACCAACCTGGCTACTTTACTAACTCAGAGGTTTTCTGGTGCCTCTAAGAAGGCACCACCAGGCTGCCGGATTCAGAAAATTCAGTTCCCCTTTGGCCAAGCTTTACTGTAGCTGCCCAGTGCAGGAGCTTTCATAGCTTGGATTGTGCTGTAAGATCATCACTTGCATCACTGTGAGGAGTTTAGTTTTACGGGTCTTCAGCTCTGGTATCACTGACCCTACTGGTGACTGGAGGCACTGGGTGTCCAGGATTTAATCAGAGAATCATAGAACAACCAGATTGGAAGAGACCCACCGGATCATCGAGTCCAACCATTCCTATCAAACACTAACCCATGTCCCTCAGCACCTCATCCACCCATTCCTTAAACCCCTCCAGGGAAGGTGAATCAACCACCACCCTGGGCAGCCTGTCCCACTCCCCAATGACCCTTTCTGTGAAAAGTTTTTAACTAATGTCCAGCCTGAACCTCCCCTGGTGGAGCTTGAGGCCATTCCCTCTCATCCTGTCCCTTGGGAGAAGAGCCCAGCTCCCTCCTCTCCACAACCTCCTTTCAGGTAGTTGTAGAGAGCAATGAGGTCAGCCTCAGCCTCCTCTTCTCCAGGATAAACACCCCCAGCTCTCTCAGACACCACTCATAAGGCCTGTTCTCCAGCCCGTTCCCCAGCTTTATTGCTCTTCTCTGGACTCGCTCCAGAGCCTCAACAGAAGATGATACGTGTTGAAATGTGGGGAGCAGGAGAGCTCTTGGGGCTTTCACTCCTGCCTTCAGCCTCAGGGTGGGCAGTCCCATTCACTGAGCAGTCGCTGACGTTTCTGTGTCCTTGCAGAAGAACCCTGCCCTCAGGTGTAGTGTTGCAGTCCACGACACCCAAGAACAGTGTCCGTAGTGTGATTTAGGCTGGAATGTTTTGTAACCGGAGTGTTTTATCTCCAGCAGCTGGCAGAGATCAGCTGTGGCACGGAGACAGTTACGAATGTTGCTCATGAACGGAAACAGAACATTTTACAGAGTCATTTAGGTCAGAAAAGACCTTTAAGATCACCAAGTCCAACCATAAACCTGCACAGACTTAGGAAGTGTCTCAAAGTCATCTCATCTGTCCATTTGTGTGCTGGTCTCTTCACGCAAGTGGCAGGCGATAGGATGAGAGGGAAATGGCCTCGAACTGCACCAGGGCAGGTTCAGATTGGACATTAGGAAAAAATTGTTCACTGAAAGGGTTATCAAGCACTGGCAGAGGCTGCCCAGGGAGGTAGTGGAGTCCCCATCCCAGGAGGGGTTTAAAAGATGGACAGGTGAAGTACTTAGGGAAATGATTTAGTAGTAGACAGGTACGTTTGGGCGTCATAATCTCAAGGGTCTTTTCCAAGCTAGGGATTCTATGGTTCTGTGATTTCCTTTACCCTGTGTTTTGGTAAATATAATTGTGATGTGAAGTGGAATCATAGAATCATAGAACAACCAGGTTGGAAGGGACCCATCGGATCATTGAGTCCAACCATTCCTATCAAACACTAAACCATGTCCCTCAGCACCTCATCCACCTGTGCCTTAAACACCTCCAGGGAAGGTGAATCAACCACCTCCCTGGGCAGCCTATTCCAATGCCCAATGACCCTCTGTGTGAAGAACTTCGTCCTAATGTCCAGCCTAAATCTCCCCTGGCGGAGCTTGAGGCTATTCCCTCTTGTCCTGTGCCCTGTCACTTGGGAGAAGAGGCCAGCTCCCTCCTCTCTACAACCTCCCTTCAGGTAGTTGTAGAGAGTAATGAGAAGAGTGTTTCACTATTTAAAGTGCTCCGAGGAAGCAGGGAAGCACCGTGTGGCTGTCCAGCCCCTCTCAGCTGAGAGGTGTGAGCTGAGATCTACCCTCCACCGTGCAACCTGTTACCTGCTGCCTGCTCTCTCTGCTTCCTCTTGCCTCACTGACAGCCCCTAGGAGTGAAAGTGGGAGGCCTGGGTAGTTATCGGGGATTTACATGTTGCTGAAGACCTAAAGGAGGTCATTGAGATAATTCCATGATTCTTGACAGCAAGAAAATTAAGACAGAGCATGTCCTAGTGAACAGTGGGTGGGCACTTAGAATCATAGAACAAGCAGGTTGGAAGAGACCCACTGGATCATTGAGTCCAACCATTCCTATCAAACACTAAACCATGTCCGTCAGCACTTTGTCCACCTGTGCCTTAAACCCCTCCAGGGAAGGTGAATCAACCACCTCCCTGGGCAGCCTCTGCCAGTGCCCAATGACCCCTTCTGTGAAAAATTTTTTCCTAATGTCGAGCCGAAATCTCCCCTGGTGGAGCTCGAAGCCATTCCTTCTTGTCCTGTCCCCTGTCCCTTGGGAGAAGAGCCCAGCTCCCTCCTCTCAGGGAGTCGCAGAGAGCAATGAGGTCTCCCTTCAGCCTCCTCTTCTCCAGGACAAACACCCCCAGCTCTCTCAGCTGTTCCTCATCAGACCTGTTTTCCAGCCCCTTCCCCAGCTTCCTTGCTCTTCTCTGGTCTCGCTCCAGAGCCTCCACATCCTTCTGCCTTAGCTCCTTTGTTTTCTGTGCTGTGAATCCCCTGACTCCGGTGTAGCTTGGCATGTGATGTCTGAGCTGCGTGCTGATGTTTTCCAGTGGGTTTTGGTGCTGCTTTTTACCCCTTTTCCTGGTATCTGCTATCTGGACCACATTTCTCTGGTTTTCCCTCTAAGCCAGTGTGTTCTCTGTTCCCTGTCCCACTGCAGGGCACGCGGGACTACAGCCCCAAGCAGATGGCCATTCGCGAGAGAGTCTTCGACACTATCATCGCCTGCTTCAAGCGTCACGGAGCAGAAGTCATCGATACCCCCGTGTTTGAGCTAAAGGTGAGTGGGACACAGCAGGGTGGCCGAGCCGATGAGGATCCTGCACGTGAAAGTTTGTGGTGTCTTGAGGGCTGAGTTTTCCTCTTCCCTTTCATAGAATCATGGGAATCATTGAAGCTGGAAAAGATCTCTAAGCTTACCCAGTCCAACTGTCAGCCCAATCCCACTGTGCCTGCTAAACCATATCCCAAAGTGCCACATCTGCATGTTTTTTTTAACCAGTCCAGGGATAGAGATTCCACCAGTGCCCTGGGCAGCTTCTGCCAGTGCTTCACCACACTTTGTGTGAATTAATTTTTCTTAATTTCCAACCTAAATCTCCCCTGGCACAGCTGAAGGCCATTTCTTCTTAGCATAGAATCATAGAACAACCAGGTTGGAAGATACTCACCAGGTCATTGAGTCCAACCATTCCTATCAAACACTAAATCATGTCCCTCAGCAACTTGTCCACCTGTGCCTTAAACACCTCCAGAGAAGGTGACTCAACCCCCTCCCTGGGCAGCCTGTTCCAGTGCCCAATGACCCTTTCTGTGAAGAATTTTTAACTAATGTCCAGCCTAAATGTCCCCTGGCAGAGCTTGAGGCCATTCCCTCTCATCCTGTCCCCTGTCCCTTGGGAGAAGAGCTCAGCTCCCTCCTCTCTACAACCTCCTCTCAGGTAGTTGTAGAGAGCAATGAGGTCTCCTCTCAGCCTCCTCTTCTCCAGGATAAACACCCCCAGCTCTCTCAGCTTGTTACTTGCAAAAAGAGCCACTCACCTCACCACAACCTCCAAATGAACGCATCTCCTTTGTGTTCCTCCTTTCTTTCCCCGTTTTCTGTGAGCTCCAGGGCTGATCCCCTGTCACTGACAGTGCTGTTTGTCCTTCTGTTGTAGGAGACGCTGACAGGGAAATATGGTGAAGACTCGAAGCTTATCTATGATCTAAAAGACCAAGGAGGGGAACTGCTGTCGCTGCGCTACGACCTGACAGTATCCTACACAGCCAGTGCCGAGGGGTCACATCTGCTGGGGCTGCGCTTTCCAGAGGACAAGGGGGGAGGGGAAGGAGGAGGATGAGGATGAGGAAGAGAGGGAGGGAGGGTAGGTTCTTGGACCTGACTCCACACCACCCGGGAGGAGCAGGCAGTGGGGACACAACTCCTGCTTGGTTGTTTGGGGTTTGTTGCTTCTGGATCAAATGCTCTCTCAGTCAGTTTGTAGATGACACCAAGTTAGGTGGGAGTTTCGATCTTCTGGTGAACAGGAAGGCTCTGCAGAGGGATCTGGAAAGCGTGGATCCATGTGCTGAGGTCAAACTGGAAGGGACTCAACCAGGCTCAGAGTTGGGTCTTGTCTTTAGGTCACAACAACCCCATACAGCACTTCGGGCTAGGGGAAGAGCAGTGGGAAAGCTGCTTAGCAGAAAAGGAGCTGAGAGACAGGAGTGGCTGAACGTGAGGCAGCAGTGGCCCAGGTGGCCAAGGCGGCCAACAGCCTCCTGGCTTGGATCAGCCACAATGTGGCCAGCAGGAACAGGGGAGGGATTGTCCCTGTGCACACAGCACCTGTGAGACTGCACCTTAGTTTTGTGTCTCTCACTAGAAGAAAGACACTGAGGGACTGGAACGTATCTGGAGGAGGGAATGGAGCTAGGGAAGGGTCTGGAGCCCAGGGGTTCTGAGAGCAACTCGGAGATCTGGGACTGTTCAGTCTGGAGAAGAGGAGGCTGAGGGGAGACCTCCTTGCTCTCTGCAGCTCCTGGAAAGGAGGTTGTGGTGAGGTGGGTGCTGGTCTCTTCTCCCATGTATCAAGTGACAGGACAAGAGAAATGGCCTCAAGTTCTACCAGGGGAGGTTTAGATGGGATATTAGGGAAAATGTCTTGACTGTGAGGGTGATGAATCCCTGGGAGAGGCTGCCCAGAGCAGTGGGGGAGTCCCCATCCCTAGAGGGGTTCAAACCGTGTGGCCGTGGCACTTGAGGATGTGGTTTGGTCAGCACGGTGGTGTTGGGCTGGAGGTTGGATGGGATTTGCTGAGAGCATTTTTCCAACCTTCTGTGATTCTGTTTGTTGCAACCCCCTTGTGCATTGGGTGAGGAAGGTTAGGGGGATTTCTCCAGCAGGGAACCTGCACTGCGATGATGTAGCACAGCCCTTGTAAGACCCAGCTCCGTTCTCAGGCGGTGCTGGAAGATCCCTGCAGGGACCCTTCATGGCAGCATAGGGACCGTGTCCAGGATGACTGAAGAGACCTTTGGGAGCAGTGGCAAGCCCAGCATCTCTGAGCTGTTTGTTTGCCTGGGGTGTGCACTGCACCGTGTTGGGGAGATAGAGAGGACCCGGCACTGCCTGATAACTGGGTGGAGTCATCCCTCCCCGTTCCCATCCTTAAATCCGCCCACCCAGGTGCCCTTCGCTCGCTATCTGGCCATGAACAAGATCACCAACATCAAGCGCTACCACATCGCCAAGGTCTACAGGCGGGACAACCCGGCCATGACCAGGGGCCGCTACCGGGAGTTCTACCAGTGTGTGAGTCTGGCTGGAGGAGTGCTTGGGGGGGATGCAGCACCGTGAAAACACAAGACCAAAGGCTGTTACTCCTTCCCTGGGGCTGTGGGAAGCTCAGGAACATGCACTGATCTTCTTAAGATGCTCCTGAGGTTGTAAAGAACAGCTTGAGAGAGGGAGAGCGTGGGCCGTGGCTGTTGTGTGGGGGGCTGGTGCATCTGGGGGTGCTTTGTAATACAGCCCCCAGGTATCTCCCTGTTTTGCTCTGTGGAGGAGGGTGGCTCCTTGCTCCATCCCACAGTGGGTGGTGGAGGGGAAGAAATCTGTTCCGATCCCAAATCTGGCAATAAGGAAACTCCTGTGGATATTAGGAGGACACACGAACCAGGAAAGCAAGTGGCTCAGCCACAGCATGTGCTTCTTATTCTCTGCTGAGTCCATCTTTATTTCAAAGGAAGAAAAAAAACCCAGAGGCAAAATTACAGAACAGGTAGGAAAGAATTCCATTTGTGGCTTTCTGAGTCGAGTGTAGTAGCCCTGAGGAACGACTTTGCTTGACTGTACACACTCCTCAGGGCCTCATATTGTAAATTCCATTTGGAGGATGTTCCTGTTCCTTCACTGGACACTGGCAGAGGCTGCACAGGGAGGTGGTTGATTCACCTTCCCTGGAGGTGTTTAAGGGATGGGTGGACGAGGTGCTCAGGGACATGGGTTAGAGATTGATGGGAATGGTTGGACTCAATGATCCGGTGGGTCTCTTCCTACCTGGTTGTTCTACGATTCTATGATCACAACCCCCATGGGCATCTTCCAGCTCCAGCTTGGTGAATTCCTATTTCCAGGCAAGCTGTGCTCTTTGCCTGCTGAAAGGCTTTTCCCAGGTCTCACTCCAAGGGAAGCTGGAAATTGTCCTCCAATCTCCAGGCTGAACTTGCTTGTATCTGATCGCTTGCTTCTCCCAGTGCCAGTGCAGTTTTTCATAGCATCATAGAACAACCAGGTTGGAAGAGACCCACTGGATCATCAAGTCCAACCATTCCTATCAAACACTAACCCATGTCCCTCAGCACCTCGTCCACCCGTCCCTTAAACCCCTCCAGGGAAGGTGACTCAACCACCTCTCTGGGCAGCCTGTTCCAATGTCCAATGACCCTTTCTGTGAAAATTTTTTTCCGAACGTCCAACCTAAATCTCCCCTGGCGGAGCTTGAGGCCATTCCCTCTTGTCCTGTCCCCTGTCACTAGGGAGAAGAGCCCAGCTCCCTCCTCTCTACAACCTCCTTTCAGGGAGTTGTAGAGAGCAATGTGGTCTCCCCTCAGCCTCCTCTTCTCCAGGATAAACACCCCCAGCTCTCTCAGCCGTTCCCCATAAGACCTGTTCTCCAGCCCCTTCACCAGCTTCGTTGCTCTTCTCTGGACTCACTCCAGAGCCTCAACATCCTTCTTGTGCTGAGGGGCCCAGAACTGGACACAGGATTCAAGGAGCAGTCTCACCAGTGCCGAGTCCAGCGGGAGAAGAAGCTCCCTGAACCTGCTGCTCACACCATTTCTTATACAAGCCAGGATGCCATTTTGAAATAGTGGCTGTCACCCCTTGATAGGGATTCTTCCCCTTTCTCAGATGAACATTTGGGAAATATTTAGGGAAGCCTTTCCCATCTTGGGCCATGTAAATCAAGCCCTGGTACCTTCTCTCCCTGGAGATGCTTTGTTGCTTTGTTCAGCCTGACACCTTTAGCTGCATCTCATCTTGGATAGTGATTCACCAGCCCTTGGTTGGGTTTCTCAGTGAGGTCTCAGCGGTAGCAGCACTTTCCTGACTGCCAGAACTTACCCAACTTCCCCAGGGATTGCATCAGCCTTTCTCACCCTCAGCCGATCAGGGATTAGTGGGTGTGATCACATCCCTTCCCTCCTCCATTGCTCTGGTTTATTTTAGAGGCTGCCTGCAGCCAGGTTGAAATTTATGCATTTAATTAAAATTATTCTTTATCAAAACCTCATTTGAAGGCTTTGCATTTGGGGATTCATAGATGGGAGCCAAACAAGATCTCTTGTTCTCTGTTCTGTTTCTCACTGAACATCGATGTGATCTTTGCAGTTTTCCAGGCTGGGGGCACCAACCCAGTGAAACATCTTGCTCTTGGACAGGTTCTATGTGTTGGTTCCTCTGATGGAGACTGCTCAGGCTTTCCTGCTCCTTTTTCTGTCCTGGCAGTTGGGACTTCGGTTTTGCCTCAGTTGTGATCACTTCTTGTCGTCTTCCCTGATTAACTCGACTACCATGGGTATAAAAAAAAAGAACATCTTAAGAATCCAGGTGTTTAGGTCACTCCATGTCATAAGTTCTGCCCTCCCCTTTGATACAATAAGTCATTACTAATACAAAAAGTTGAATATTTTGATTTAAGCTAACGTACAGTTCAGTTTCATCTAAGCAGTTTTATTTTTGAAAACTAGACAGAACGTCCCTCCATGTTTTCTTTTAGGCAGTTTTTTCCCCAGACACTATTCATTCTTTGAAGATGATAACACCTTCTGGGTTTAGTGTTTGATAGGAATGGTTGGACCAGATGATCCGATGGGTCTCTTCCAACCTGGTTGTTCTATGTTTCTGTGAAGTATAACCTGTGCTGAACAGGTCTCTCTTCTTCTCTAGTCACCTCTCTTTGGAGTTTTCATCTTATCTCAAAGGCGAGGTCGGGCAGAGCTGGAGCCAGCTCCAAATTAGCAGGAGTTTTTACTGTTGCGAAGTTTCATAACATTAAAGTTAGACCTTGGAAGGTAATAAAATACATATAAGATTTCTGGGAAAAATTATCCATACGCATGCAAGTGGGAAATATATCCTGTAACATCTTTTGTCTCGTTGTACACTATCAGTGGAGATAGATCCCTCCAGGCCTGACAAAGGATTCTCGCTTTCTAAACCTCCAGACTGAGTCTTAGAGAGTTTTATTTGCTGGCATTTTGGGTGTCCTGGTTCCTTTTTATCTGTTTCTTTACAGCTGCTGATCGCTCTGCTGTCCCCTTTCTGTGGCTTTCCAAGGATCTGTGCTGCGTCGTGTGTGGCACAGTGAGCTCTGTGTCAGGCAGGAGCTGCTGCCTTACACAAAGGATCCCCCTGGATCCCATCGGGGAGGGAATTACTCTCTACAACTACCTGAAAGGAGGTTGTAGAGAGGAGGGAGCTGGGCTCTTCTCCCTAGGGACAGGGGACAGGACAAGAGGGAATGGCCTCAAGCTCCGCCAGGGGAGATTTAGGCTGGAGATTAGGAGGAAGTTTTTCACACAGAGGGTCATTGGGCATTGGAATAGGCTGCCCAGGGAGGTGGTTGATTCACCTTCCCTGGAGGTGTTTAAGGTGTGGGTGGCCGAGGTGCTGAGGGACATAGTTTAGTGTTTGATAGGAATGGTTGGACTCGATGATCCGATGGGTCCCTTCCAACCTGGTTGTTCTATGATTCTATGAATAGTGCTCCCGTGCATCCCATTCCTGTTGCTTTTTGTTAACACGCCCTCCTAACAGCCGAGTTGAAGCTTTGCTGCAGCCACACTGAGTTGCTTACGGCCTTTTCCTGTGCCTCAGGATTTTGACATCGCAGGGCAGTTTGACCCCATGATTCCCGACGCCGAGTGCCTGAAGATCGTGCACGAGATCCTGAGTGACCTGCAGCTCGGGGACTTTCTCATTAAGGTGAGAGTGGGTGGGTTGCTCTGTGCCATGGTGGGAAGCAGTCGGCATTATTCCTGTGGTTTCACGCAGCGGCGCCTGTTCCCGGTCTTGACGTCCAGCAGATCCAGAAGTTTATCCTTTCTACGTGTTGGGAGTATGGAACTCAGCTCACTCACCTTTAGCTGGGAATGCAGAGAGGTTTCCTGTAGCTGCAGTTAGAATTCTGTGTAGCATTAACCACAGTCCCTGCAAACATCCAGTAGCTGCCTCATCATGTGCCCTGCTGGGTTAGAGACACACCCCCGAAACAGTTTTGTTTCTGCAAACAGAAAACCCCTTGGCAGCCACCTGCTGATTTCTCTTCTGTGCTCAGAACTAGAGAGGAGAGAAACCAAACTTAGCTGAAGCATCTAAGAGATACAGACGGGGAGAAGCCTGGCTGGAAAACTGCCAGGAGGAGAGGGACATGGGGGTGTTGGTCGACAGTGACTGACCATGAGCCAGCAGTGTGCCCAGGTGGCCAAGAAGGCCAAAGGCATCCTGGCTTGGATCAGAAATGGTGTGACCAGCAGGTCCAGGGAGGTTGTTCTCCCTCTGTACTCTGCACTGGTGAGGCCGCTCCTTGAATCCTGTGTTCAGTTGTGGGCCCCTCAGCACAAGAAGGATGTTGAGGCTCTGGAGTGAGTGCAGAGAAGAGCAACGAAGCTGGTGAAGGGGCTGGAGAACAGGCCCTATGAGGAGCGTCTGAGAGAGCTGGGGGTGTTTATCCTGGAGAAGAGGAGGCTGAGAGGAGACCTCATTGCTCTCTACAAGTACCTGAAAGGAGGTTGTAGAGAGGAGGGAGCTGGGCTCTTCTCCCAAGTGACAGGGGACAGGACGAGAGGGAATGGCCTCAAGCTCTGCCAGGGGAAATTTAGGCTGGAGATTAGGAGGAAGTTTTTCCCAGAAAGGGTCATTGGACATTGGAACAGGCTGCCCAGGGAGGTGGTTGATTCACCTTCCCTGGAGGTGTTTAAGGGACGGGTGGACAAGGTGCTGAGGGACATGGCTTAGTGTTTGATAGGAATGGTTGGACTCAGTGATCCAGTGGGTCCCTTCCAACCTGGTGGTTCTATGATTCTATGATCTGTTGGAGTTTGAAGTGAATGCCTCTCTCCCTCTCCCCAGGTCAATGACCGGCGCATCCTCGATGGGATGTTTGCAGTTTGCGGTGTCCCAGACAGCAAGTTCCGAACAATCTGCTCCAGTGTTGACAAACTGGATAAGGTACGAGCTGGAGCCCTGTGCTACTGCCTTCCAGGGAGTCCCTGTCCCCTCGGGCTGTGCTCACAGCTGGAAAATGCTGCTATACATTGAATTGTTCTTGTTCCCCTTGTTTTCTCTGGAGGGGAGGTGTGCAGGGCATAGCAGTCACTTGGGAAAACTGGATCCTGCGCTTTCTTCTCCAGTATCCCACGAGGTCCTGACAAATGGAAAGGAGGAAGGGGAAGTTGCTCTACCTGGGAGATACAACATCCCAGACCTCAGCTGCCTTAAGGCACTGCTGCTTATAGAATCATAGAACAACCAGGTTGGAAGTGACCCATCGGATCTTCTAGTCCAACCATTCCTGTCAAACACTAAACCATGTCCCTCTATACCTCATCCACCCGTCCCTTAAACACCTCCAGGGCAGGTGAATCAACCACCTCCCTGGGCAGCCTGTTCCAATGCCCAATGACCCTCTGTGTGAAAAACTTCCTCCTAATCTCTAGTCTAAATCTCCCCTGGTGGAGCTTGAGGCCATTCCTTCTTGTCCTGTCCCCTGTCACTTGGGAGAAGAGCCCAGCTCCCTCCTCTCTACAACCTCCTTTCAGGTACTTGTAGAGAGCAACGACGTCTCCTCTCAGCCTCCTCTTCTCCAGGATAAACACCCCCAGCTCTCTCAGACGCTCCTCATAAGGCCTGTTCTCCAGCCCCTTCACCAGCTTTGTTGCTGTTCTCTGGACTCACTCCAGAGCCTCAACATCCTTCTTGTGCTGAGGGGCCCACAACTGAACATAGGATTCAAGGAGCGGCCTCACCAGTGCTGAGTCCAGAGGGAGAATCACCTCCCTGGACCTGCTGGTCACACCATTTCTGATCCAAGCCAGGATGCCATTGGCCTTCTTGGCCACCTGGGCACACTGCTGCCTCATGGTCAGTCGGCTGTCGACCAACACCCCCAGGTCCCTCTCCTCCTGGCAGTTTTCCAGCCAGACTTCTCCCAGTCTGTAGCTCTGCATGAACTGGGATCATGAAATCTGCCCCCAGAGTGGCCTGTCCAGGACTGGGCTTTTTTTAAGAACAGGATAATTTCCTTGGGTTTGTACTGAGCTGCTGTGATTTACTTCAGTGCAGCTGGATATAGTCAAGGCTTTTGTTCTCTCTGAACTCTTGGCAGTGGGAAAACTGCAGCTGATGCTGCTTGTGTTGAATTTTCCATCACCTGGCCCTCTCGCACCTTTCTAGGTGATGGGTGTTGCCACTGGTGTTCATGGCTGAGTCCATAACCAAGAGAACCGCAGCAGCAGGATTTCTCTCGAACTTGGTGCTTTTTCAGCATTGGCCTCCAAGTCTGGCCAGAAATCAAAGCTAAAGTGTTTGTCCTGAGGCCTTTTGAGGAACGGCTGAGACAACTACCTGAAAGGAGGTTATAGAGAGGAGGGAGCTGGGCTCTTCTCCCAAGGGACAGGACGAGAGGCAATGGCCTCAAGCTCCACCAGAGGAGGTTCAGGCTGGACATTAGGAAAAAGTTTTTGATGGAAGGGGTTATTGGGTACTGGCAGAGGCTGCCCAGGGAGGTGGTTGACTCGCCTTCCCTGGAGGTGTTTAAGGGACGGGTGGATGAGGTGCTGAGGGACATGGTTTAGTGTTTGATAGGAATGGTTGTACTTGATGATCTGGTGGGTTTCTTCCTCCCTGGTTATTCTATGATTCACGTTCCTGGGTGGCTCTGCTGCTGGAAGGGTTGGGATACACAAACTGGGCAGAAACAGCAGGAATGGAGCTGTGGCTGCATGATGATGCTCTGGGAGCATTTGAGCTGCTGCTTCTCTCAGGCACTTCTGAACCATGCTGGCACCAGAGGGGCTTTGCTGTGTGAAGGTTTGTTTGTCTATAAGGGCAGGAGCACTGGAGACCTTTCTCCAGTGAGCACCTCTGTGTCCCTGGAGCAGCGGCTGATGTTGTTCTCTCCCCTCACAGATGCCCTGGGAAGAAGTGCGGAGTGAGATGGTAGGGGAGAAGGGGCTCTCTCCTGAGGCTGCGGATCACATTGGGGAATATGTCCAGCTTCATGGTGAGCACACTGGGGTGGAGGCCTCAGCCTCCTTCTTCTGAGCAGGGTCAGTGCTGGAGTGGTGCAGGGCAGATCCGCATCTGGACAGCCCCGTGGCTGTGACTGCTGCAGCCCTGGTAGACTGGAGGCTTCTGTCATTCCCACAGGTGGGCTGGACCTGGTCGAGCGGCTTCTCCAGGACCCCAAGCTGTCCCAGAACAAGCTGGCCAAGGAGGGGCTGGGGGACCTGAAGCTACTGTTTGAGTACCTGGCGCTGTTTGGCATCGCAGGGGAGGTGAGGAGGGGCAGAGGTGGGAGGTGCTACCCTCCTTGCTGGGCCCTGAGCGCCCCATGAGCAGCTTTCCCTGTGTCCCACAGATCTCCTTCGACCTGAGCTTGGCGCGGGGTCTGGACTATTACACGGGAGTGATCTTTGAGGCCGTGTTGCTGCAACCGGAGAATGACCACGTGGAGGAGCCTGTGGGCGTTGGGAGCGTGGCTGGAGGTGGCCGCTATGACGGGCTGGTTGGGATGTTTGATCCCAAGGGCCGGAAGGTGCCTTGTGTTGGGGTCAGCATCGGCATCGAGCGCATCTTCTCCATCCTGGAGCAGAGAGTCGAGGTGGGTGCCTTTGATACTCAACTAAGCATGGAAAAAGAGCAAAGATTGACATTTTCCGGACGTACACCCAGTCTTGGATTGACTGAAGCAAATTTTCCTTGGAGGAACTTGACCTCCACTCTGCTCTGCAGCAGGATTCAGAACCGAGTTATCATTTCTAGTTTTCTTTAGCCTGGGACATGATCCCTTGGGTTCATACTGGAGACAAGACCCCTCTTCCAGCAGCCCTCGGACGTGGCTTGTTCAGGAGAGGGCACTTCAAGCCTCAGGAGCACCAGATGCTGAAATGTTCCCCTCAGCATCCATGTGTCCCCATGTCCCCCTCGGCCCGCTGGCTCTGCCTGGGACGCTGGCTCAGACCTTTTCCCGTCCTGCCCAAGGGAGCAGGCAGGGATGGAATGTCTGAGGGCAGGGAATGTGGTGCCTCTTGGGGATTCCCAGATACCTTTTAACTCTTCCCCCTGTCCGTCCTCAGAGTGGCGGTACTGATGTGTTGTCCTCTGTCCCAAGCAGCTGGTGCTCAACAGGTCTTTGTAGGCTCCCCAAATGCTGCCCCATGTTTCCAGAAACTAGTTGTGGGGAGTTGTTGTTTGGCAGCCGTGCACAACTGGGAATCTTAAGTGGGAACTGAACTCCTCCACCATCACCTCCAGTCCTGTCCAGGTTCTCTGCAAGCAACCTTTTGGGACTTCTCCCCTCAGTAGAAGCAGCAGCAGGAAAGTGCCGCTTGTAGTGTCGCACATCCTGCAGGAGCTGGTGGCATCTGGCAGCTCTGGAGCATCTTTGCTCCCTGCTGTTAATCTCGGCCACGGTCACCAGCTCAGCTGCAGAGCTGGGAGCTGCCTCCATCCAGCTCCTGCTGGCCCCATTGCTCCTGAGCTTCTTGGAGCACATCTCTGGGAAGCCCTTGGGTGTGGAGTGACAATCTGGAGGCAGAAGGTGGCAGGGAAACTGCTCATTTCCAGCCCAGGAGGAAAGCTGTGTTAGGCCCCCATCATCAAACAACTGCAGAAGATCAGGTTCTGCTCCAGGACAGGGTCTGTCAGGCTTCCTGACTCCCCTGAGTTTATGCTCTTCATCCTATGGAGCCTGATTCTCTTCATCACTGAACTGATGGCCTGAGTTGGGGCACTCATCATGCTCAGACATGTCTCAGACATCTCTCTATATCCATGGGATATAGAGGGACATTCCCCCACAGAACTGGGCCTTAACCATGAAGAGCAGAGCAGCAGAAGCCGCCCTCACAGCAGCCTGGCCCCTGCGGTCCCTACCTTCAGGACATGCAGGCATTTGGGAGTGGAAGAAAATTTTTGATTCTATGATTCTATAGTGTTTAAGGCACATGTAGACAAGGTCCTGAGGGACATGGTTTAGTGTTTGATAGGAATGGTTGGACTCGATGATCCGATGGTTCCCTTCCAACCTGGTTGTTCTATGATTCTATGGCATCTTATGAGTCTTGTCCTGTCTCTCTAGGCCTCTCAGGAAAAGATCAGGACAACAGAAACACAGGTGCTGGTGGCCTCTGCCCAAAAGAAGCTCCTTGAAGAGCGGCTCAAGCTCGTCTCTGAGCTGTGGGATGCTGGAATCAAGGTATGATCAGGGCATGGCTAGGTCAGGAGCTGCCTAGTCTGCTCTCTGGACCAGATCTGGCTTTGCTTTGGGAGGAGGGATGGATCTTTGGGAGAAGGTGGGCAGCAGACTGCCCTCCTGAGTGGAACCTGCCTCTCCTCAGTGTCCTGAACCAGATGTTCTCCAGTAAGGGCTGAGCATGGCTTGATTAGCCCAGTCATGCCGCAGGGGCTGCTCTGACTGTGCCTGTAACTCAGGGAAGATTCCCAAAGCAGGGACCAATGCTCCAGGCCCTGCTGTGTGACAGCTGGGATGCTGCTTCCAATGAAAAGGGGAAAAAGAGCTGTGGAGCCTTGCCAGGAGGGGACAGTGAAGCCAGGGAGGAGTCTGGGCTGATGTCCACCAGCAGAAGGCACGCTGTGTGGCCGGACCTGGCTCCCAGGGTGGCCACGCAGAGTAGAGATTGGGCAGAGAACGGATTTGGAGCAGCCCTGAGAAGGGCTTGGGGTGCTGGGCAAGGAGAAGCTCAATGTGAGCTTGCAATGTGCACTTGGAGCCCAGAAACCAAGTGTGTCCTGGGCTGCGTCCATAGCAGTGGGACCAGCAGGGAGGGAGGGGATCCTGCCCCTCTGCTCCACTCTGCTGAGATGAAACCTGGAGCCCTGCGTCCAGTTCTGGAGCCCTCAGCACAGGAAGGACATGGAGCTGTTGGAGCAAGTCAAGAGGAGGCCATGGAGATGATCCAAGGGCTGGAGCACCTTCTGTATGAGGACAGGTTGAGAGAGTTGGTGTTGCTCAGCCTGGAGAAGAGAAGCCTGCGGGAAGACCTTAGAGCAGCTTCTAGTACCAAAAGGGGCATCAGGAAAGCTGGGGAGGCGCCCTGGATCAAGGAGTACAGAGACAGGATGAGGGGAAGAATTTTACCCTGAAAAAGGAGAGTCTGAGGTGAAATGTTAGGGAGAAATGTTTTCCTGCTAGGACAGGGAGGCCCTGGCCTAGATTGCCCAGAGGAGTGGTGGCTGCCCCATCCCTGGAGGGGTTCAAGGCCAAGCTGGATGGGGCTTGGAGTAACTAGATCCAGTGGGAAGTGTCCCTGTATGGGCTTTGAGGTCCCTTCAGACCCAAACCATTCCATGATTCTCGGAGAAGGCCTGGGTGCTGGGCTCCGACCCTGCAGGGACACCACACGCTCTGGCACAGATGTGCACTCATGCCCTGGTGTTTTCCGGGATGGGGAGTGCCTGCTGAGCACCTCTGAGCTGTGCTGCATTCATCGTTAGCTGTAACACCCAGCTTTCTCCATTAGTCTTCCCTGCCTGGACCTGTGCTGGCTGGATGGGAATTGTCCAACAATTGTGCCTTGTCGTAGGGCATGGAGAACAGCCCCGTGCCGATTGCGGAGCCGTGCTCTGGGTCTCTTCCAGGCAGAGGTGCTGTACAAGAAGAACCCCAAGCTGCTGAACCAGCTCCAGTACTGCGAGGACACAGGGATCCCCCTCGTTGCCATCGTGGGAGAGCAGGAGCTCAAGGACGGAGTCGTCAAACTGCGGGATGTGGCCACAAGGGAGGAGGTGAGGCCGCTGGTAGCTCCCTGACCCTTCATCCTGGCTCCAGACTCCTCCGTGCCTGGTGCTGCCCTTGGGTCACACACAGTGAGGTGGCTTTGCCAGCCCATGTTTTGAGTGTAGCCCCCAAAGGCAAGATGAGAGGAGCGGGGCTGTTCCACTGGATGTTAAAAGCCTCTCTGACTTCATGGAGTGGCTCACAGAGGGCGCAGGGAAGGCTTCATGGGGAGCACAGCACAAGCAGGGCCAGCAGACAGGAGGTGAGGACCTTGGAATGATGGTGCTGTCTTGTGGGTGCAGCTTGGAGACCAAGCAAGGTGTGTTCCTTCCACTGTGGAGCACGTCCCTGGTGCCAGGTGGCTACCGAGGCCTCCTGAAGAGGTTTTTGGGATCATACATTGGCTCCCTCGTTGGATCTTTTCCAGCAGCGCTCGTTCCAGGGACTTCTCTAACACCCTACACCCTGGTTCCTTGCCCCGTGCAGTTTCTGGAGCTGTGGAACATTGTGACCTCCAGCTCCAGCGAGTCTCCCAGTGCCTTCTTAGCTCCTCAGTTCATAGAATCATAGAACAACCAGGTTGGAAGGGACCCATCGGATCTTCTAGTCCAACCCTTCCTATCAAACACTAAACCAAGTCCCTCAAGACCTCATCCACCCGTCCCTTAAACACCTCCAGGGAAGGGGAATCTACCACCTCCCTGGGCAGCCTATTCCAATGCCCAATGACCCTTTCTGTGAAAACCTTCCTCCTAATCTCCAGCCTAAATCTCCCCTGGCAGAGCTTGAGGCCATTCCCTCTTGTCCTGTCCCCTGTCCCTTGGGAGAAGAGCCCAGCTCCCTCCTCTCTACAACCTCCCTTCAGGTAGTTGTAGAGAGTAATGAGATCTCCTCTCAACCTCCTCTTCTCCAGTTCAGGAGCCTGGAGAGTGGGAGGCAACTCAAGGGGCTGTACAGCCACTTCTTTCCAGGCTGTGGGGCCATTGCTGAAGGTCCTGGAGGTTCTGTGCTGGGACACGTGGGACCAGTGCTGATCCATCTGCTGTTCTTAGCCTTTCCTACTGGTTCTAAAGCCAAGAAGAGTGTTGCTCTCGTGGTGCTTGGCCAGGATGGGTCTGGCAGGGCTGCAGGCAGGTGTTTGCCTTTGCAGGTAGCTCTGCACGTGCTGCAGCTGCTCGAACCTGGTAGAGAACCCAACGGCAGCACCGTGATGGGATCTCCTGAGCCACAGGGCCACGAATGCCGTGGGGACAATCCTGCTGGGACCAGGGGGCTTGGAATGTTACGCTGCTCGTGTTGTAGTGAAGCAACTTTGTGCTCCCTGTGTAGGTGAACATCCGCAGGGAGACCCTGGTGGAGGAGATCAGGATGCGAACGAGTCGACCTTAAATCAATTCCAAACGTGTCTCTGCCTGTGGTGGATTCTGACCGGCACGTTTCCTCCTGGAATCGCCTCGGCCAGACCGTGTGGCAGCGGGATCGGGGGCTTTTCCAAGCTGTATTTATTTTCTGTGCCCTCCCTTTCCCGGCGGGAGCAGAGAGGCTGCCGGCCCTTGCGAGTCCTTCGCTGGAAGACACTTTGGAAGCGGCTCTGGCAAACGCCGGCTCCATGGCTGCCCCAGGGAGTTGCCAGCACCTCGTTCCTGTCGCTTCGAACGAGCGTCCGCACCCTGTCCCTGCTCCAGAGCTGACCTCGGCGTCAGGAAAATGTAACGAGATAATAAATCCGTCTGCCCCACTCCGCGACTCCTGTGCCTGCCGGGGATGGCACGGGGTGGGCAGTGGGGATGGCATGGGAGGTGGCACCCGATGTCACTGGGGTTGTGTGGCAGTGGGGACAGTGACAGGGATGTCATTAGAATTGTTTGACAGCAGGGCTGCCATGGGATGTCACTGGGGTTGTCGGTGGGGATGGGATGGGATGGCAGTGGTGGATATTATGGGATGTCTGGCACCAGGGCTGTCACTGGGGTTGAGTGGCACTGGGGATGGTGGCAGGTATGTCACTGGGGTCGTCAGTGGGGATGGCAGAGGATGTTGGTGGGGATATTATTGGATGTCTGGCACTGGGGATGTCACTTGGGTTGTGTGGCCCTGGGGATGGTGGCAGGGGTGGCACTGGGGTTATGTGGCAGTGGGGATAGTGACTGGGATGTCACTGGAGTTGTCTGACAGTGGGGCTGCCATGGGATGTTGGTGGGGATGGCACAGGATGGCAGTGGGGATATTATGGGATGTCTGGTGCTGGGGATGTCACTGGGGTTGTGTGGCACTGGGGTTGCATGGCAGGGATGTCACTTGGGTTATGTGGCCCTGGGGTTGCGTGGCAACAATGTTACTGGGGCTGGTGGCACTAGGGATGGTGGCAGGGGTGGCACTGGGGTTGTGTGGCACTGGGGTTGCGTGGCAGGGATGTCACTGGAGATGGTGGCACTGGGGATGGTGGCAGGGGTGTCACTTGGGTTATGTGGCACTGAGGATGGTGGCAGGGATGTCACTGGGGATGGTGGCACTGGGGATGGTGGCAGGGGTGGCACTGGGGTTATGTGGCAGTGGGGATAGTGACTGGGATGTCACTAGAGTTGTCTGACAGTGGGGCTGCCATGGGACGTCACTGGGGTTGTCGGTGGGGATGGCATGGGATGGTAGTGGGGATATTATGGGATGTCTGGCGCTGGGGATGTCACTGGGGTTGTGTGACACTGGGGTTGCATGGCAGGGATGTCACTGGGGTTATGTGGCCCTGGGGTTGCGTGGCAACAATGTTACTGGGGTTGGTGGCACTGGGGATGGTGGCAGGGGTGGCACTGGGGTTGTGTGGCAGGGATGTCACTGGTGATGGTGGCACTGGGGATGGTGGCAGGGGTGTCACTTGGGTTATGTGGCACTGAGGATGGTGGCAGAGATGTCACTGGGGGTGGTGGCAGGGAAGTCACTGGGGTTAAATGGCACTGGGGATGGTGGCAGGTGTGTCACTGGGGTTATGTGGCAGTGGGGATAGTGACTGGGATGTCACTAGAGTTGTCTGACAGTGGGGCTGCCATGGGACGTCACTGGGGTTGTCGGTGGGGATGGCATGGGGTGGTAGTGGGGATATTATGGGATGTCTGGCACTGGGGATGTCACTGGGGTTGTGTGGCACTGGGGATGGTGGCAGGGATGTCACTGGGAATGGTGGTGGAGATATCACCAGGGTTGTGTGGCACTGGGGTTGCATGGCAGGGATGTCACTGGAGGTGGTGGCACTGGGGATGGTGGCAGGGATGTCACTGGGGTCGTCAGTGGGGATGGCAGAGGATGTTGGTGGGGATATTATGGGATGTCTGGCACTGGGGATGTCACCGGGGTTGTGTGGCAGTGGGGATAATGACCTGGATGTCACTAGAGTTGTCTGACAGTGGGGCTGCCATGGGATGTTGGTGGGGATGGCACAGGATGGCAGTGGGGATATTATGGGATGTCTGGCGCTGGGGATGTCACTGGGGTTGTGTGGCACTGGGGTTGCATGGCAGGGATGTCACTTGGGTTATGTGGCCCTGGGGTTGCGTGGCAACAATGTTACTGGGGCTGGTGGCACTGGGGATGGTGGCAGGGATGTCACTGGGGTTGTGTGGCACTGGGGTTGCGTGGCAAGGATGTCACTGGAGATGGTGGCACTGGGGATGGTGGCAGGGGTGTCACTTGGGTTATGTGGCACTGAGGATGGTGGCAGGGATGTCACTTGGGTTATGTGGCACTGGGGATGGTGGCAGGGATGTCACTGGGGATGGTGGCACTGGGGATGGTGGCAGGGAAGTCACTGGGGTTAAGTGGCACTGGGGATGGTGGCAGGCGTGTCACTGCGGTTGTGTGGCAGTGGGGATAGTGACCGGGATGTCACTAGAGTTGTTATGCAGTGGGGCTGCCGTGGGATGTCACTGGGGTTGTCGGTGGGGATGGCATGGGATGGTAGTGGGGATATTATGGGATGTCTGGCGCTGGGGTTGTCACTGGGGTTGTGTGGCACTGGGGTTGCATGGCAGGGATGTCACTGGAGGTGGTGGCACTGGGGTCGTCAGTGGGGATGGCAGAGGATGTTGGTGGGGATATTATGGGATGTCTGGCACGGGGGACGTCACTATGGTTGCGTGTCCCCTGCGGATGTCAGGGACGTCGGGTCTGTCCCTGGGGCTGCTGGGGCTGCTGGGGGAGGGGTCAGCGCCCCCAGTGTCCGGCGCCTCGGCCGGAGGAGGGCGGGGCGGGCGGGGCGGGGGCGGAGCGGCCGCCTGGAACCTTCCAGAGCCTCGGACAGCGCCGAGCGGCCATGGAGACCGAGGTGGGGCCGGAGGGGAGCGGGCAGGGCATCCCCCCAAACCCCGAGGGACCAGGCAGGGCAGCACCCACTGCCTTCCCAGCTCTTCTGAGGATTCCCTGGCTCCATCCTGGGGTTTTCCTGACTCTTCCCAGTGTTTCCCTGGCTCTTTCCGTGTTTCCCTGGCTCTTCCCAGTGCTTTCCCAACTCTTTCAGTGTTTCCCTGGCTCTTCCCAGTGTTTTCCCAGCTCTTTCAGTGTTTTCCCAGCTCCATCCTGGTGTTTTCCCGGCTCTTCCCAGTGTTTTCCTGGCTCTTTCGGTGTTTCCATGGCTCTTCCCAGTGTTTCCCTGGCTCTTCCAAGTGTTTCCCTGGCTCTTCCCAGTGCTTTCCCAGTTCTTTCAGTGTTTCCCTGGCTCTTCCCAGTGTTTCCCTGGCTCTTCCCAGTGTTCTCCCTGCTCTTTTGGAGTTTTCCCAGCTCCATCCCAGTGTTTTCCCGGCTCTTCCCAGTGTTTCCCTGGCTCTTCCCAGTGTTCTCCCTGCTCTTTTGGAGTTTTCCCAGCTCCATCCCAGTGTTTTCCCGGCTCTTTCAGTGTTTCCCTGGCTCTTCCCAGTGTTTTCCCGGCTCTTCCCAGTGTTTCCCTGGCTCTTCCCAGTGCTTTCCCAACTCTTTCAGTGTTTCCCTGGCTCTTCCCAGTGTTTTCCCAGCTCTTTCAGTGTTTTCCCGGCTCTTCCCGGTGTTTTCCCGGCTCTTCCCAGTGTTTTCCTGGCTCTTTCGGTGTTTCCATGGCTCTTCCCAGTGTTTCCCTGGCTCTTTTGGTGTTTCCCTGGTTCTTCCCATGTTTCCCTGACTCTTCCCAGTGCTTTCCTGGCTCTTCCCAGTGTTCTCCCTGCTCTTTTGGAGTTTTCCCAGCTCCATCCCAGTGTTTTCCTGGCTCTTTCGGTGTTTCCCTGGCTCTTCCCAGTGTTTTCCCAGCTCTTTCAGTGTTTTCCCAGCTCAATCCTGGTGTTTTCCCAGCTCCATCCTGGTGTTTTCCCGGCTCTTCCCAGTGTTTCCCTGACTCTTCCCAGTGTTTCCCTGGCTCTTCCCAGTGTTTCCCTGGCTCTTCCCAGTGTTTTCCCAGCTCTTTCAGTGGTTTCCCGGCTCTTCCTAGTGTTTTCCCGGCTCTTCCCAGTGTTTTCCTGGCTCTTTCGGTGTTTCCATGGCTCTTTTGGTGTTTCCCTGGTTCTTCCCATGTTTCCCTGGCTCTTCCCAGTGTTTCCCTGGCTCTTCCCAGTGTTTTCCCAGCTCTTCCCAGTGTTTTCCCGGCTCTTCCCAGTGTTTTCCCGGCTCTTCCCAGTGTTTTCCTGGCTCTTTCGGTGTTTCCATGGCTCTTCCCAGTGTTTCCCTGGCTCTTCCCAGTGTTTCCCTGGTTCTTCCCATGTTTCCCTGACTCTTCCCAGTGCTTTCCTGGCTCTTCCCAGTGTTTCCCTGGCTCTTCCCAGTGTTCTCCCTGCTCTTTTGGAGTTTTCCCAGCTCCATCCCAGTGTTTTCCCGGCTCTTCCCAGTGTTTCCCTGACTCTTCCCAGTGCTTTCCTGGCTCTTTCGGTGTTTCCATGGCTCTTCCCAGTGTTTTCCCAGCTCTTTTGGTGTTTCCCTGGCTCTTCCCAGTGCTTTCCCAGCTCTTTCAGTGTTTTCCCAGCTCCATCCTGGTGTTTTCCCGGCTCTTCCCAGTGTTTTCCTGGCTCTTTCGGTGTTTCCATGGCTCTTTTGGTGTTTCCCTGGTTCTTCCCATGTTTCCCTGGCTCTTCCCAGTGTTTCCCTGGCTCTTCCCAGTGTTTTACCAGCTCTTTCAGTGTTTTCCCGGCTCTTCCCAGTGTTTTCCCGGCTCTTCCCAGTGTTTTCCTGGCTCTTTCGGTGTTTCCATGGCTCTTCCCAGTGTTTCCCTGGCTCTTCCCAGTGTTTCCCTGGTTCTTCCCATGTTTCCCTGACTCTTCCCAGTGCTTTCCTGGCTCTTCCCAGTGTTTCCCTGGCTCTTCCCAGTGTTCTCCCTGCTCTTTTGGAGTTTTCCCAGCTCCATCCCAGTGTTTTCCCGGCTCTTCCCAGTGTTTCCCTGACTCTTCCCAGTGCTTTCCTGGCTCTTCCCAGTGTTTCCCTGGCTCTTGCCAGTGTTTTCCCAACTCTTTCAGTGTTTCCCTGGCTCTTCCCAGTGTTTTCCCAGCTCTTTTGATGTTTCCCCGGCTCTTCCCAGTGTTTTCCCAGCTCCATCCCAGTATTTTCTCATCCCCCAGGTAGCTGTGCTGGTGGCCCCAGTGCCCGCGGAGGGTCTGGAGATGCTTTGGGAGGTGGTTCTCCTCCCCTAGAGCCGAGTCCTGCCTCTCCAGCATCTCCATGAGCATCTCCCCTCCCCGGGGACCAGAGGTGCCCAGTGCTGGGAGCAGCCCCTGTGGCCCCAGGATGCTTTATGGGGCATCCGGCACCCTCTGAGCAGAGATTTCCACTCTGTGGGTCCCCAACTGCATCCAAAGCTGTTTTCTGGCCTTCAAGGATAGATACCTGGAGAAGAGGAGGCTGAGAGGAGACCTCATTGCTCTCTGTAACTTACCTGAGGGGAGGATGTAGAGAGGAGGGAGCTGGGCTCTTCTCCCAAGGGACAGGGGACAGGACAAGAGGGAATGGCCTCAGGTTCCACCAGAGGAGGTTCAGGCTGGACATTAGGAGCAAATTTTTCACCGTAGGGGTCATTGTGCATTGGAACAGGCTGCCCAGGGAGGTGGTTGATTCACCTTCCCTGGAGGTGTTTAAGGGACGGGTGGAGGAGGTGCTGAGGGACATGGTTTAGTGTTTGATAGGAATGGTTGGACTTGATGATCCGATGGGTCCCTTCCAACCTGGTTGTTCTATGATTCTGTGAATTAATGAGCCAAACCCTGATGATGTTGTCACATGGTGCAGTCTCCAGACCCCTCTCTGGAGATGTCGAGGTGTCAGCAGCAGCCTGAGGAGATGCTGGTGGGAGAGAGCTGGCTGTGTTCTCCAAAGTGGCAGCATGAGAGGCCTCAAGTTCTGCCAGGAAAAGCTTAGATTGGGTAGCAGAAGACTGACCATGAGCCAGCAGTGTGCCCAGGTGGCCAAGAAGGCCAATGGCATCCTGGCTTGGATCAGAAATGGTGTGACCAGCAGGGCCAGGGAGGTCCTTCTCCCTCTGTACTCAGCACTGGTGAGACTGCTCCTCAAATCCTGTGTTCAGTTGTGGGCCCCTCAGCACAAGAAGGATGTTGAGGCTCTGGAGCAAGTCCAGAGAAGAGCAACGAGGCTGGTGAAGGGTCTGGAGAACAGAACCTGTGAGGAGCGGCTGAGAGAACTGGGATTGTTTATCCTGGAGAAGAGGAGGCTGAGAGGAGACCTCATTACTCTCTACAACTACCTGAAAGGAGGTTGTGGAGAGGAAGGAGCTGGGCTCTTCTGCCAAGGGACAGGGGACAGGACGAGAGGGAATGGCCTCAAGCTCCACCAGGGGAGATTTAGGCTGGAGATTAGGAGGAGGTTTTTCACAAAAAGGGTCATTGGGCATTGGAATAGGCTGCCCAGGGAGGTGGTTGATTCCCCTTCCCTGGAGGTGTTTAAGGGACGGGTGGATGAGGTCTTGAGGGACTTGGTTTAGTGTTTGATAGTAATGGTTGAGCTAGAAGATCCGATGGGTCCCTTCCAACCTGGTTGTTCTATGATTCTGTGACTGATGTCCCTGTGCTCTGCCAGCACTGCTGGACTTGGTCATGTGGAGTAGGCTTGGATGGTGGGCAGGGTGGTCCTTGGGATCATAGAATCACCAGGTTCGAAAAGACCCACCGGATCATCAAGTCCAACCATTCCTATCAAACACTAACCCATGTCCCTCAGTGCCTCGTCCACCCATCCCTTAAACCCCTCCAGGGAAGGTGAATCAACCCCCTCCCTGGGCAGCCTCTGCCAGTGCCCAATGACCCTTTGTGTGAAAAACATTTTCCTGATGTCCAGCCTGAACCTTCCCTGGCAGAGCTTGAGGCCATTCCCTCTTGTCCTGTCCACTGTCACTTGTGAGAAGAGCCCAGATCCCTCCTCTCCACAACCTCCTCTCAGGTAGTTGTAGAGAGTAATGAGGTCTCCTCTCAGCCTCCTCTTCTCCAGGATAAACACCCCCAGCTCTCTCAGCTGCACCTCATAGGGCCTGTTCTCCAACCCCTTCACCACCTTTGTTGCTGTTCTCTGGACTCGCTCCAGAGCCTCAACATCCTTCTTGTGCTGAGGGGCCCAGAACTGAACACAGGATTCAAAGAGCAGTCTCACCAGTGCTGAGTCCAGAGGGAGAAGAACCTCCCTGGCCCTGCTGGTCACACTGTTTCCTATCCAAGCCAAGATGCAATTGGCCTTCTTGGCCACCTGGGCCACTGCTGCCTCATGTTCAGTCCCTGTCAACCAGCACCCCCAGGTCCTTCTCCTGGATGTGCAGTGTTGAAGGGCAACTCAGGTTTTCAGAGGGCAGAAGCATTTGGTTTTGGCTCCTTCAGCCCTTGCAGTTGCTACGTGGGGTCATAGAATCATAGAACAACCAGGTTGGAAGGGACCCATCAGATCATCGAGTCCAACCATTCCTATCAAACACTAAACCATGTCCCTCAGCACCTCGTCCACCCGTCCCTTAAACACCTGCAGGGAAGGGGAATCAACCACCTCTCTGGGCAGCCTATTCCAATGCCCAATGACCCTCTGTGTGAGAAACTTCCTCCTAATCTCCAGCCTAAATCTCCCCTGGTGGAGCTTGAGGCCATTCCCTCTCGTCCTGTCCCCTGTCACTTGGGAGAAGAGCCCAGCTCCCTCCTCTCTACAACCTCCTTTCAGGTAGTTGTAGAGAGCAATGAGGTCTCCTCTCAGCCTCCTCTTCTCCAGGATAAACACCCCCAGCTCTCTCAGCCGCTCCTCATTAGGCCTGTTCTCCAGCCCCTTCCCCAGCTTCGTTGCTCTTCTCTGGACTCTCTCCAGAGCCTCAACATCCTTCTTGTGCTGAGGGGCCCAGGGGTTGGGATGCTTCCACTTGGGAGGTTGGAGACTTCAGTTGGAGACGAGCACCAACACCATCTCCCTCCCCAGACGTGGTGCAGCTCCATCAACCAGGCCAACAAGAGAGCCCTGGTGGCCTGGGTGAAACAAACGGGCATTGAGCTGGTGCAGATCAACGGGCAGAGGCGTTACGGGGGCCCCCCTCCAGGTAGGTGGGACACGCTGGGAACACAGGGCATGGAGGGTGCCCGGTGGGCCTGGAGGCACGGGGGGCGTCACTCGCGTTCTCCGTGTGGCTGTGTCCCTGCAGACTGGTTGGGGGCTCCGCCGCCGGCAGGCACCGAGGTGTTCATCGGGAAGCTGCCGCAGGACATGTACGAGAACGTGCTGATCCCGCTCTTCCAGCGCGTGGGGAAGCTCTACGAGTTCCGCCTGATGATGACCTTCAGCGGGTTCAACCGTGGCTTTGCCTACGCCAAGTACAGCAACCGGCGCAGCGCCAAGGAGGCCATCGCCGTCTTCAACAACTTCCAGGTGCGGGAGGGCTGTGCCATCGTCGTCTGCAAGAGCACGGATAAGAGCGAGCTGAGCGTGGACGGCCTGGCCGAGGCGCTGAGCCAGCAGGAGGTGGAGGCCATGCTGCGGCAGGTGACGAGCGACGTCCTCAGCGTCACCCTGCACGCCAGCCCAGGCCAGAGGCAGGCCCAGCTCGCCGTGCTCAAGTACAGCTCCCACCAGGCTGCAGCCGTGGCCAAGAAGGCCCTGATGGAAGGTGAGTGGGAGGCTGGGCTGCTGGGGATCGTAGAATCATAGGATAACCAGGTTGGAAGAGACCCACCGGTTCATCAAGTCCAACCATTTCTATCAAACACTAAACCATGTCCCTCAGCACCTTGTCCACCTGTGCCTTTAACACCTCCAGGGAAGGGGACACAACCACCTAGCTGGGCAGCCTGGATGCTGCTTGCAGAGTCTCCAAGGAGTGATCCCACCTCCAGTCACAGCTGTGAGGTGACCTCAGCCTTGAGATCCTCTGGTGCTCACTGTGTGTCCTGTGGAAAAGTGACTTTTTGTGGAATTAGTGAATGCTTTGGGTTGGAAAGGACCTTAAAGCCCATCCAGTCCCACCCATGCCATGGCAGGGACACCTCCCACTGGAAGCAGCTGCTCCGTGGGATTGTGGAGGCAGGAGAAAGGATCCTGTACAGGGTGGGTCAGTGCTAAACCTGCCGTGGGGGTCACCACGCCGGGTGCTGAGGGTGAGATTGGGTGATCCTGGGGGATGGGATCATAGAATCATAGAACAACCAGGTTGGAAGGGACCCATCGGATCTCCTAGTCCAACCATTCCTATCATACACTAAACCAAGTCCCTCAAGACCTCATCCACCCGTCCCTTAAACACCTCCAGGGAAGGGGAATCAACCACCTCCCTGGGCAGCCTATTCCAATGCCCAGTGACCCTCTGTGTGAAAAACTTCCTCCTAATCTCCGGCCTAAATCTCCCCTGGTGGAGCTTGAGGCCATTCCCTCTTGTCCTGTCCCCTGTCCCTTTGGAGAAGAGGCCAGCTCCCTCCTCTCTACAGCCTCCCTTGATGTAGCGGGACAGGGTGATACTGGGAATGGGACAAGGTGGGATGGGATGATACCGGAGAGCTGGGGTGAGGGCATCTCCTGGCAGCCGCATCTGGTGTCTCGCAGGGAACACGAGGCTGAAGGGGATGCGGTTGAAGGTGGACTGGCTGAACTCCAATCTGAAGCACAAGCTGCAGTCGAGCGAGGAGAAGCTGCCACCCGGCGGGACGCACGGGGGCAAAAGCCCGAGGGTCCCCAAGGTGGCACTGCCGCCGCCTCCCGTGCCGCCCACCGTGCTGGACTGCCTGAACGCCCTGTGCCAGAGGCAGCGCCTGGGGCCACCCCTGTTCTTCACCAGGTGTGTCCAGGCGGGCTCCGGCGGGTGGCTGCGGTTCTGGTTCGGGGTGGTGATCCCGGGCTGCCCCATGCCCTTCACGGGCTTCATCTGGGTCTGGCAGGATGAGGCAGGCAGGAGCGCGCAGGAGGAGGCGAAGGCTGCCGTGGCGCTGCAGCTTCTCCGTTTGCTGGGTGAGTCCTTGCACGGCCATCGGTGCCAACCCCCTGCCTTTTCCAAGGTCCTGGGACGGCTCCTGGGAGTGTGGGGATGTGTAGCTCGGAGCACGTTTGGGGACCCAGCCTGGCAGGCAGGGCCGAAACAGTTGTGGGGTCATGGAATGGTTTGACTTGGAAAGGACCTTAAAACCCATCCAGTCCCACCCCGTGCGGCAGGCAGGGACACCTCCCATAGGATCAGGGGCTCCAAGCCCCATCCAACCTGCCCTTGAACCCCTCCAGGGATGGGGCAGCCACCCCTGCTCTGGGCAGCCTGGGCCAGGGCCTCCCCACCCTCACAGCGAAACATTTCTTCCCAAGATCTCATCGCAATCTCCCCTCTTGCAGCTCAAAACCGTTCCCCTCATCCTATGCCTGCCCTCCCTGATCCAGAGCCCCTCCCCAGCTTTCCTGCAGCCCCTTTCAGCATTGGAAGCTGCTCTAAGGTCTTCCCACAGCCTTCTTTTCTCCAGGCTGCACAACCCCAACTATCTTGGCCTGTCCTTGTACAGGAGGTTCTCCAGCCCTGGGGTCATCTCCATGGCCTCCTCTGGACTCACTCCGGCACATCCATGTCTCATCCTGTGGGATTGGGTGGGGTGGGGGCAAGGTCAGCCTTGTTGAGGGCTTTGGGCTGTAGTTCAGGGGGTGTAGCACAGGGGGTGTTGGGCTGATGGTTGCACTGGATGAGCTTTTCCACCCTCACTGATTCTGTGATTCCATGAGGAGCAGGGGGAGGTTGGGCAGTGGTGGCCGCCCTTGCAGGACCCTCGTGGTCCACCATCCCCAGGAGTGAACCAACTCTGCCTCTCCTCGCCCGGGAAGTGCTCCAGCCCTTGGGTCATCTTTGTGGCCCTCCAGCCTTGTGGCTCTGGGTGGGATTCCCAGTTGGAAGCGGAGGATGCAAAGGGAGTGGGGCTGGGTTCCTGATCCTTTCCTTCTCCCCACAGGAGACCAGCTGAGCTCTGAGTCCCCACCTGCCTTCACCTGAGCGACCGGCCCTGGTGCCGCGGCAGCAGCAGCGTGCCAGCCCCGATGGGGACCTGCTCCTGTTCCAGTTTTGCGTTGAGTTCGTTGGCGTTTGTTCTGAGAGCCGGCACTGGAGGATGGGGCTGCGGGCCCGGTCTCCGGCCGGCGTTTGGTGGTGGTTCTGTTGTGGGATGTTGGGCTACGTGCCCGGTTTGGGTTGTTTTGCGTTGGTTTGGGTTGTGCTGCTGTGGTGGAGAGACCCAGGCAGGTCGTGGCAGGAGGAGCAGCTGCTTGAGGAGGTGGAGGGGACCTTGGGGCTGGCCTGGCCTCACCAGGGGACCACGTGTGGCATCAGCTTGCTCCAGAGGGACTGCCTCAGCAGGGATGGACCACCCTGGGGTGTCCTGGGGGTTGCTAGAGCGACTGCTTAATGAAGGTGGCGTCTGAGGGCTGTTCGTGCCACAGGGAAGCAGCTGTGAGGTTAACAGCTGTCCATGAATAATTCTTTGGGACCAGGAGGTCTAGTTGTGCACTGTCCTCTTGGCATTAAAGTAGCATGAAAAGCAGCAGCTCTGTCACTTAATCATCCGCTCCCCCATCCTTGCTTCTTGCCGGTCCAGCACCATCTCAGCACCAGGAAACCTCTCCAGGGGCAGGAGAAGGGATGGGACTTGGATCCATCCTGTCGCCTCCAGGCTCTGGAGCCGCAGTCTGCCTGAGAGCAGCATCGCTGTGGGTCCACAGCTTCTCCCCTGCATCTCTGAGTGCCTTTTGTTGCGCCCCAGGGTCCTCATCCAGCATGGAAAGCCACAAGGCTGGTCAGGCTAATGGTCCCACCAGGGTACACAGTGTCCCAGCCTCGATGCTGCTGTGGAGACCCTCCTGCTTCCCATCGGGGACACCTCGAGTGCAGCACTGCAGCCCCAGAGAGACCACCAAAGGGAACAGAGGGTGCAGGACCTACTGACACTGCCCTTGAAGTGTTTGCTGCTGTGGTGGGTGCTGACGGCACAGGCTGCGTCCTCCGTGGTCGCCTCCCCCAGGGTGCTCCTGATCCTCCACGCCAGGAACATGATGCCAGCCTGGGCAAGGAGACGTGTGAGGAGGAGATGTGTGAGACTCTCAATCGCATCTCCTGTGCCAGCTTGGAGAGTGCTGAGGAGCAGGCATTGGGATTTGGGCACCCTGGGCACGTAGGTGAAGGTTTCAATGGTTGCCTGACCCGCAGGTAGGAGGACAGAGTTGGGGCTTGTTGGGCTGGAGGTGGCTGTGCCTTTGGCCAAGACCTGGGGAGCACAAGGTGGCACATAGAATCGTAGAATCACCAGGTTGGAAGAGACCCATCGGATCATGGAGTCCAACCATTCCTATCAAACACTAAACCATGTCCCTCAGCACCTCATCTACCCGTCCCTTAAACACCTCCAGGGAAGGTGAATCAACCCCCTCCCTGGGCAGCCTATTCCAATGCCCAATGACCCTTTCTGTGAAAAACTTCCTCCTAATCTCCAGCCTAAACCTCTGCTGGCAGAGCTTGAGGCCATTCCCTGTTGTCCTGTCCCCTGGCACTTGGGAGAAGAGCCCAGCTCCCTCCTCTCCACAACCTCCTTTTCTTAGTTGTAGAGAGCAATGAGGTCTCCTCTCAGCCTCCTCTTCTCCAGGATAAACACCCCCCAGCTCTCTCAGCCATTCCTCATAAGGCCTATTCTCCAGACCCCTCACCAGCTCTGGACTCTGCACAAGGATTCTGCAGCCACACGTGCCCTCGTGCTCCATTGTCCACCCTCGGCCACCCCATAGCCCCTGGCTCCCTGCCTCCCGTTGGCTCCGGGGCAGCCTGGACTTGGCCTTGAGATGCTCCTGGATGCTCTTGGCCACTTGCACCAGCACCACAATCTTCTCCAAGTCAGTCAAAGGACGTGGCCCTTGTGGGTCAAAGAAGGTGGATGCCACCCAGGGATGTGGGGGTGGGGGGTGGGGGGGCTGGGGCTGGCCCCTGGGAGCTGGTGGTGACCCCCTTGCTGCACCCAGAGCCTGGAGGTAGCCCCACAGCTGGGCACATCTGGCTCCCCAGCCCAGCGTCCAGGGCCACATGCCCTGGTGCAGGTGCCCCAAAACCCCCAGGCAGCCCCACTGGTCCCCATCCCAGTTTCTGCCCAGCAAGGACCAGTGTGCACTGACTGCCGAGCCCAGGGACACCTCCTGCTGCTCAGGGCTGTGGGGGAACCCGGTTCCCTCCCAACAGCAGCCAGTGGCCAGGTTGCCTGGGCACAGGGTGCTGCCCCCAGGGCCACCAATGTCCCCTGCAGGCTGAGGTGACCCACACCATCATCACAAGGTGCTCAGAGCTGAAAGGCACTGTGTTTAATTGAACAAAGACTAATTGAGGTGCCTGCTGGGAGAAGGGTGCAGGCACCACAGGGACCAGAGGGCCTGGGGAAGGGGGACACCCATTTACCTGGGCCCAGCGCCCCCAGGCCCCACGTCACCTCCATCCCCAGCCCCTCCCGGGACCCCAGCCGTGCCTCTCCCCTCTCTGGCCCCTCCAGGACTCCCTATCACAGAGCTGCCCCAACGAGGGACCCTCACTCACCACCTCCCCAGTCCCTCTCAGCCTTGCTCCCCACCTAGGAGGCGCCCCCCCCCCCCCCACACGAAATCTCCCGTCTCCCCTCCCCCATCAAGACCCTCAGCCACCCCATCCCCAACCTCCCCCCGACTCCAGGGCCGCCCCGGATGCCTCTGCTAATCCACAAATCCCATCCCCCATGTCCAAGACCCCCTCAGCCTCCCCCCCCATCGCTGTCTCCATCGCTGTCGTCGCCGCCGCTCCCCTCCGCCGCCTCCTCCTCTTCCTCGTCACGGAGGCCAGCGAAGAAGTCCTGCCCGCTGCCTGCCGCCTTCCCGCTCAGCGCCCGCAGTGGGCCGCCCTTCTTCTTCTTCTTGCGGTAGTCGTCCACCACCAGTCCCACCAGCTCCGACACGTCCCAGAACTTCACCTTCTGGTCGTGGGCGCAGCTGGCCAGGAGCCGCCCGCCCGGGGCCAGCGCCAGCCGCTCCACCGGCTCCCCCGGGTGCTGCCCCACGCAGCCCAACACGCGGTTGGGCAGCACGTTCACCGCCCTGCAGAGGGGAGGCCAGGAGAGGCCTGAGAGAGCAGCTACAGCAGCTCACCCTTCCCGTGCTCCTCAGGGAATCGGGGAGGGTGGAAAAGCCCTCTGAGCTTGTCCAGCCCAACCATCAGCCAAGTGCCACCAAAGCTCGGCCTGAAGTCCCCAACAAGGCTGACACTGTCCCCATCCCACCCAATCCCGCTGGAGAGGGAGCTGTGAGGGCAGGTCCAGAGGAGGCCGTGAGGTTGATACAAGGGAATGGGCTGAGAAAGTTGGGGTTGCTCAGCCTGGAGAGGAGAAGGCTCCAGGGAGACCTTAAAGCAGCTTCCAGTGCTGGAACGGGCTCTGGATCAGGGAGGGCAGGGACAGGAGAATGGAGACTGGGTTTGAGCTGAAAGAGGGGAGATTGAGATGAGATTGAGGGAGATATATTTTGCTGTGAGGGTGGAGAGGCCCTGGCCCAGGTTGCCCAGAGCAGGGGTGGCTGCCCCATCCCTGGAGGGGTTCAAGGCCAGGTTGGATGGGGCTTAGAGGCCCTGATCCAGTGGGAGGTGTCCCTGCTCATGGCAGAGGTGGGACTGGATGGGCTTTAAGGTCCCTTCCAACCCAAACCATCCCCTGATTCTGTGATCCCATCCCCCTGACCTGATGACTCCGTCCAGGGACCCCACGCAGACGATGCTGTCGGTGACGGGGACCATGCAGTCGACGGACTCCGCTCTCAGCGCAAAGCGGTCACTGGCAGCCCCGAAGCCGTCCCAGTTGAAGAGGTAGATGGTGCCTTCGCTGGAGCCACACGCCACTTTCCTCCCCCTCTAGGTGAGATGGAGGAGGACAGTCAGGGAGAAGTGGAACAAGAAACCTGGGTCTCTACAGTATAAAAAGGATCTAAAGCTGCAGTGGAGAGTCCACAAGAGGGCAAAGTGTTGGTGAAGGGTTTAGAGGAGAAGCTGCGTGAGGAGCGGCTGAAGTCACTGGGTTTGTTCAGACTGGAGGAGGCTGAGGTGAGACCTCATCACGGTTACAGTTTCCTCACAAGGAGAGGAGGAGGAGGAGCAGGTGCTGAGCTCTCCTCTCTCGTGGCTAATGACAGGACCCAAGGGAATGGCAGGAAGATGCCAGCAGAGAGTTAGGTTGGACATAAGGAGAAGATTCTTCCCCCAGAGGGTGGTGGAGCACTGCAACAGCTCCCGGGGAAGCAGTCAGCCCCAAGCCTGACAATATTCCAGAAGTGGAATCATAGACTCATAGAACAACCAGGTTGGAAGGGACCCATCGGATCTTCTAGTCCAACCATTCCTATCTAACACTAAACCAAGTCCCTCAAGACCTCATCCACCCGTCCCTTAAACACCTCCAGGGAAGGTGACTCAACCACCTCCCTGGGCAGCCTATTCCAATGCCCAACGAAGTGGAATATTGTGGAATAATAAGAAGTGGAAGCCAATGCCCTCAGCCCCACGGTGTGAATGTTGGGGCGTCCTGTGCGAGGACAGCAGTTGGGCTCGATCCTTGTGGGTCCCTTCCGACTCAGGACACTCTCAGATTCCCAGGGCCCAGCACCAACCTTCAGCAGCGCGACAGAGGTCAGGTCCCCATTCTGCGGCTCTGAGACCAGCTCGAAGCGCCGCCTCTTCACGTTGAAGACGCCCAGTGTGCCATCTCCACTGCGGGAGACGGAAGGGGCGTGACGTGAGCATGGGACACGGTGTGGGACGCTCCCCTCAGCCCTGAGGGAAGGCACCGCCTGGGCACGGAGCCCCCGGTACCTGGTGGTCAGCAGGATCTTCCCGTTCGCGTCCACAGCCATGGCGCTGATGTACTCCTCCTGCTGCCGAGCCTCCAGGACGGCATCCCCCTTCCGCAGATCCCACACCTTCACCATCCCGTTGTCGTCGCCGGTGGCAAAGAGGTGCTCATCGATGGGCAGCACACAGTTGAGGGCCGAGCTGCGGAGACCCCAACGCCAGCACCGTCACGGCTCACGCTGCGGGCGAGTGGTATCCAAGGGCTCTGGGGACAATGCCCCAGGCTCCGTGGCCCCAGCGGGCAGGGAAGGGGAGCAGAGCTGCCCACACAGACCCACCTGTGGGCCTTGGGGATGCGCGTCTCCAGCCGTCCCTCCTCCGCTGTCAGGATGTGGACAGCCTTGTCCTTGGCCACGGTGAAAAGCCCTGTGGAGCCATGTCGGCAGCCTGGACCCACGGCTCTGCGGCCACCCCACGGCCCCACAGCTGCTCCACAGCTCTGCTATCACCCTACAGCCCTGGTGCCGCCCCACACCTGCCCCATGGTCACCCCACAGCTGCCCCACAGCTCTGCTGTCACCCTACAGCTCTGCAAAGGGACCTAAACAGGCTGGAGCGCTGGGCAGAGTCCAATGGGAGGAGGTTTAACACGTCCAAATGCCGCGTCCTGCACTTGGGACACAACAACCCTGAGTAGCGTTACAGACTGGGAGAAGCCTGGCTGGAAAACTGCCAGGAGGAGAGGGACCTGGGGGTGTTGGTCAACAGCCGACTGACCATGAGCCAGCAGTGTGCCCAGGTGGCCAAGAAGGCCAATGGCATCTTGGCTTGGATCAGAAACGGTGTGACCAGCAGGTCCAGGGAGGTGATTCTCCCTCTGTACTCAGCACTGGTGAGGCTGCTCCTCAAATCCTGTGTTCAGTTCTGGGCCCCTCAGCACAAGAAGGATGTTGAGGCTCTGGAGAGAGTCCAGAGAAGAGCGATGAGGCTGGTGAAGGGGCTGGAGAACAGGCCTTGTGAGGAGCAGCTGAGAGAGCTGGGGGTGTTTATCCTGGAGAAGAGGAGGCTGAGAGGAGACCTCATTGCTCTCTGCAACTCCCTGAGAGGAGGTTGTGGAGAGGAGGGAGCTGGGCTCTTCTCCCAAGTGACAGGGGACAGGACAAGAGGGAATGGCCTCAAGCTCCACCAGGGGAGACTTAGGCTAGAGATTAGGAGGAAGTTTTTCACACAGAGGGTCATTGGGCATTGGAATAGGCTGCCCAGGGAGGTGGCTGATTGACCTTCCCTGGAGGTGTTTAAGGGACGGGTAGATGAGGTGCTGAGGGACATGGTTTAGTGTTTGATAGGAATGGTTGGACTCGATGATCCGATGGGTCCCTTCCAACCTGGTTGTTCTATGATTCCATGATTCTACAGCCCTGGTGCCGCCCCAACACCTGCCCCACGGCCACCCCACAGCCTCCCTGAGGCCCCACAGCTTCTCCACAGCCCCAGGGCTGCCCCAGGGCTGCCCCACAGCCGCACTCACGCTGCCCGTCTGGGGCGAAGGCCACGTCCCGGCAGGAGCGGAGATGATGTCCCGAGGACCACAGCTGCCGGTTCTCCCCTTCGGTGCAGGAGTAGGAGTACCTGGGAGCGGCAGGTGGGTCTGCGGAGGGACAGTCAACCCCCCCCGGGCCCCGAGCCCTGCAGACCTCCCCCCCCCCCCCCATGTCCCACCGCTCCCGGGGTCCCCGCCCCGCTCACAGGTAGACGTCGCCGTCCACGTCGCCGGCCGCCAGCAGAGGGCGCGTGGGGTGCGTGGCGATGGCGTTGGCGGCCGCGGCCAGCGCGATGTCCGCGGGGGTGTCCCGCACACGCGGCTCAGGGGCGGCGGGGGACGCCGGCTCCGCCATGACGGGAACTGCGCCGAGGTCAGGGCGCTCATTTGCATAGCCACGCCCATCCCTGGCGCAGCCTCCCCTCATTGACATGGCCCCCGCCCCTCATTATGTAGGCCCCACCCCTCGAGTGTGGATCTGCTGGAGGGTCGGGAGGCTCCAAAGGGACCTGAACAGGCTGGGTCCATGGGCTAGAGACCAATGGGATGAGGCTTAACGAGGCCAAATGGCGGATCCTGCACTTGGGGCGCAACAACCCTGAGCAGCTACAGACTGGGAGAAGTCTGGCTAGAAAGTGCCTGGAGGAGAAGGACCTGGGGGGGTTGGTTGACAGTGACTGACTATGAGGCAGCAGTGTGCCCAGGTGGCCAAGAAGGCCAATGGCATCTTAGCTTGGATCAGAAATGGTGTGACCAGCAGGGCCAGGGAGGTTCTTCTCCCTCTGGACTCGGCACTGGTGAGGCCTCTCCCCGAATCCTATGTCCAGTTGTGGGCCCCTCAGCACAAGAAGGATGTTGAGGCTCTGGAGCAAGTCCAGAGAAGAGCAAGGAAGCTGGTGAAGGGGCTGGAGAACGAGAGGAATGGCTGAGAGAGCTGGGGGCGTTTATCCTGGAGAAGAGGAGGCTGAGAGGAGACCTCATTGCTCTCTACAACTAAGAAAAGGAGGTTGTGGAGAGGAGGGAGCTGGGCTCTTGTCCCAAGGGACAGGGGACAGGACAAGAGGGAATGGCCTCAAGCTCCACCAGGGTAGGTTTAGGCTGGAGATTAGGAGGAGGTTTTTCACACAGAGGGTCATTGGGCATTGGAATAGGCTGCCCAGGGAGGTGGTTGAGTCACCTTCCCTGGAGGTGTTTAAGGGACGGGTGGATGAGGTCTTGAGGGACTTGGTTTAGTGTTTGATAGGAATGGTTGGACTAGAAGATCCGATGGGTCCCTTCCAACCTGGTTGTTCTGTGATTCTGTGAATGGTCGTACTCGATGATCCTGCGTGTCCTTTCTATCCCGCTGACTCTATGATACCTCCTCCATCTCGGGACCGCATCCCCCGGATGCTGTCACGGCGCCGGGTCTCGCATCCTCATTTGCATATTCCCGCCCCATCCCCATACATCGTTTACATGACCACGCCCCTTCGCACGCGGACACGCCCCGTGGCGCTTATGGCGCCGCCACCATTACAATGCTCTGTGAAAAGCTCATTTGCATGGCCACGCCCGCCGTCATTACGCGTCCCATTGTGCAGCACCGTGACGTCATTCCCGTCACACTCAAGTGTCGAGCTGCGGCGCCGGCAGCCGTGAGCCGGCTATAGCCCAGCGGTTACTTCGGTGCTTCAGCGACAATTTCCTGTCGTCCCGTCATGGGTTCAATCCGCGGGCACCCCTGGCTCACTTTTGCCGGGACTCGTTTTCACCCTCAGTTTTATTTGCCGGGACTCAGAGTCTTAGAATCATAGAACAACCAGGTTGGAAGAGACCCATCGGATCATCGAGTCCAACCATTCCTATCAAACACTAAACCATGTCCCTCAGCACCTCGTCCACCCGTCTCTTAAACACCTCCAGGGAAGGTGAATCAGCCACCTCCCTGGGCAGCCTATTCCAATGCCCAATGACCCTCTGTGTGAAAAACTTCCTCCTGATGTCCAGCCTAAATCTCCCCTGGCGGAGCTTGAGGCCATTCCCTCTTGTCCTGTCCCCTGTCCCTTTGGAGAAGAGGCCAGCTCCCTCCTCTCTACAACCTCCCTTCAGGTAGTTGTAGAGAGCAATGAGGTCTCCCCTCAGCCTCCTCTTCTCCAGGTTGAACACCCCCAGCTCTCTCAGCCATTCCTCATAGGGTTGCAGAATCAGAATCACTGGGTTGGAAAATACACACGGGATCAGTGAGCTCTGGAGGCCTCAGCACGGGAAGGACACAGAGCTGTTGGAGCGAGTTCAGAGGAGGCCATGGAGATCGTAGAATCATAGAACAACCAGGTTGGAAGAGACCCACCGGCTCATTGAGTCCAACCATTCCTGTCAAACACTAAACCATGTCCCTCAGCACCTCTGATGATCCGATCATGATCAGCACCTGAGATGATCAGAGAGTTGGAGAACCTCCCATGTTTGTAGGCTGGGAGAGTTGGGTTGGTTCAGCCTGGAGAAGGCTCTGGAGAGACCTTAGAGGAGCTTCAAGCGTTGAAAGTGACTCCAGGAAAGCTAGGGAGGGGCTCTTGATCACAAAGGGCAGGGATAGGATGAAAAGGAATGGTTTTCAGCTGATAGAGGGGAGATTGAGTTGAGATTTTAGGAATAAATGTTCTGCTTGGGAGCGTGGGGAGGCCCTGGTCCAGGTTGCCCAGAGCAGTGGTTGCTGCCCCATCCCTGGAGGTGTTCAAGGCCAGGCTGGATGGGGCTGGATCCCCTGATCTAGTGGGAGGTGTCCCTGCCCATGGAACTGGATGGGCTTTGAGGTCCCTTCTGACTCAAACTATTCTGCTATTCCCAAATTACACCTCTGGAAACACCAGGGCCTCCTCAGAGCAGTGGCCAAGGATGGGCAGCACACCGGCTCCCTTCAAGGGCTGGGACTTGCTGGGCCTCCCCAGGGCCTGTGCTGCAGGGCCACCAGCAGCATCCTGGCTCTTGCCCTCAGGGGCTACTCCAGCTGCAGGGCTGAGCTTTGGCTGGGGCCGGACCCCTCACAGCCCTCCAGCTGCTGCTGCCCAGGCTCCCCCAGCCCTAGCTGCACACGGCAGCCAGGAATCCTCTTCCCACACACCAGGGCTCCTTTTCCTTCCCACGCAGAGGGGCACATCACCCACCTGTGATTATTTTCCACACAATGTTATTTGCTGACTGGATTTGGGGTTCATCCAGGGCCTCCTCTCCACCTCAAAAGGCCCCAAAGGCTGGGACTCACTGTAGGAGACCTCCCCCCCGCTCCCCAGCCCCCAGCACACTGCCACTAACATTAAGTAAACACACTTTTATTACAGCTACAACATTTACACATCACACACAGCCCCACAGCGTGGGGCCAGGGCAGCATGTGGAGCCCAGCCACAGCCAGAAAAGGGAGGGCTTAGGAGGCAAGGAGAGCACGGCAGAGAGCTTGAAGGAGGCAGGGAGCAGGAGGCTGGGCTTCTAGCAGGTTCTGGACGCATCAGTACTTGGGACGTTTCACTTCAACCCTAGAAAGAGAGGGGCAGGATGGGGGTAAGAACACGGGGCAGGCAGATCTGTTCCCCTCCCGCCCAGAGCTCAGTACCAAGGTCCACAAGAATCACAGAATCATAGAATCACCAGGTTGGAAGAGACCCACCAGATCATCGAGTCCAACCATTCCTATCAAACACTAACCCATGTCCCTCAGCGCCTCGTCCACCTGTCCCTTAAACACCTCCAGGGAAGGTGAATCAACCACCTCCCTGGGCAGCCTCTGCCACTGCCCAATGACCCTTTCTGTGATAAACATTTTCCTAATCTCCAGCCTAAATCTCCCCTGGTGGAGCTTGAGGCCATTCCCTCTCGTCCTGTCCCCTGTCACTTGGGAGAAGAGGCCATTACCCTCCTCTCCACAACCTCCTTTCAGGTAGTTGGAGAGAGCAATGAGGTCTCCTCTCAGCCTCCTCTTCTCCAGGATAAACACCCCCAGCTCTCTCAGCCATTCCTCATAAGGCCTGTTCTCCAGCCACTTCACCAGCTTTGTTGCTCTTCAGGCTCAGCCCAGAGCCTGGCATGGGGGGGCAGGAGCTCCTGGGCCACCCAGTGTGATGGGGTACAATGAGCTGGTGAGGGCAGAGCTCCAGGGGGAGAGGGACCCTGCAGCCTGCACTGAGCTGGCCAGGAGCAGCCTCCTGGGGCCAAATGTTCTCCCAGCCCACACTGCTGGGACCTGGCATGGAGGTCTCTTGCCCCTGGCAGCCCCTCAGAGAGGTGGGAGGAGACAACCAGGCACCAGCACTGCCCCACACCTCGCAGGAGAGAGAACTTTACTTACCCATCTGCCTCCAACTTCTTCCTCTTCTCAATGATCTGCAGGGAAAGCACAAAGTCCCATTACCTTCCCACAGCCGCAGCAGAGACACTGTGAGAGACACCCTAGGAGAGCCACAGCCAGGCTAGAGCAAGCTGAGCTGAGCTAAAGCTGCCCGAGATGTGGAGAAGCTTGGCCTGTTCCCATTTTGCTCCATTTTGGCCATCGAGGACCATCTGTTCCCACCTTCCCCAATCCCAATCCCATTGCATGAGTTGGCTCAGGACAACCCCCAGCTCTGCCGGTGAGAAAACAGGGATCTGCTGAACATATCCAGTCCCCTTCAAGCCCCTGTGCATGGCCCCGAGCTGCTGGCTTTGGATGCATCCATTTGCTGCGCAGCCAGCAGCAAAAGGCCCTGACGGGGCCTGCTCCCAGAGACACAGCTTCAAATGCAGCTCCAGCTGCCGCTGTGGTCCTGGAGCCCCAACTCTTTGGCTGCTGCTCTCAGGAGGAGCAGACTCAGCTTCTATAAAGCACCAGTGCTGGCAGCCAGGACATGGGCTGAAGAGCCGTGCCTGGGCCAGGGAAGGCAGGACAAGGTGGGAGATCTCCTGAGCTACGCTGGCAGCTTCCAGCCTGAACAGATGACGCTGCAGCCTCGGCCACTCACCGCACTGATCTTCTTCCACTGCCGGTCCAGCTCTGCCTTGTCGTTCGTCTCCTTGAAGCGACGAGTTTTGCGCCCCTCGGACATCTTAATCCCATACTGGAAAGCCGCCCTGGAGAAGGAGCAAGACAGAGCTCAGCGTTCGTAGGGCCTCCACGGCCACGTCTGCCCGAGCCATGAGCCTGAATTCCAGCAGCTGGCTAGGCCCTGGAAAGGCACAGCTGAGCAGAAGTCCTCAAGGAGGACACTCCTAGCAAAGAGAAGTCGCAGGTCCTGGTCCCACAACTCTGCCTCTGCTCCTCACCAGGAGACTCTCTGCTCAATCTCAGCTCCCAGTGTGGTCACCCCACCCTGAATCCTCGCTCAGCCCTTCCCAGGGGCTGCACTCACTTGGGCAGAGCCTCCTTGTTGTTCATGTATTCGCTGTACTCCTCCTGGGTGTCGAAGTCCCAGCGCCCCAGAGGCCCCTTCTTGTTCCCCTGCAGGGAAAGAACCACTCAGAGCAGCTCCTGAGCAATCGCCAGCCGGGGGCTCCCCACACACCCAGGCAAGATCCATCTCCCGTCACTTCCAGGCACTTCTGCACCTGCTCTGGCCTTGGTGCCAAGATCTCCTCCCCAAGAAGCCCCAAGCAGGAGATTCCAGGGAAGAGGGAGTTGAGATGAACTCCCGCACCTCCCCACCACTGCTGAAAAGTCATGTTTGCTCCCCAGGGCAAGAGATCTTGCCCAGAGCCAGGCACAGAGCAGTGCAGCAAAGCCCAAAGCACATCCCACACCAGCTCCAGGACATTCCGCCCTGCTGCACAAGCCTGGTCTCTCCAGCAGGATCCTCTCTGCCTGCACTGAGGCCTCGTTCGCTGGTCCTAAAGGCTGGTGACGGCCTACCTGATCCATTTTGCTGTAGTCCACCTCCTCATCGCTGTCCACAGCCATAGCGTCCATGCTGCAAGAGAAAAGCAAGGGAAGAGCTCAGAGTGCATTCCTGGGACGTGGACTGGGATCACGGCGTGAGGCTCCGAGGCCCCAAGGGCAGCAACAGAACACGTTCACTTCCTGGATCAGAGGAAAACTTGGCCTGTTGCCCCCTTTGCTCCACCATGGCCATCAAGGACCAGCTGTTCCCACCTTCCCCACACCCATCCTGTAGCACTGGGGTGGTCACAGCCAGCTCAGCCTGCTGGGACAAATCCCAGCTCCACCAGTGAGAAAATGGAGCATTTTCCTAGCAGGCTGCAATCCCAGGCCTGCTCCTCCCAACAAGCAGTAGGCCTGATGCTCAAGTTGAGGCTGCCAGAGAGCGGCAGCCCCTCAGCACACCCCAATCCCAACCCGCAGCTTCCCGCTGCTTCCTTACGTAGCAGGGTAGCACTCGGCGTAGCTGTTGGACATGCCGAAGAAATCCCCCACCTGCTTCTTGTCTTCCGGCTTCTTCAATGTGAGGATGGTCAAGGAAAGCAACACCAGGCAGACCTACAGCCACAGGCCGAGCACAGGCCAAGAGGACCAGGAGCATAGAATCATAGAACAACCAGGTTGGAAGGGACCCATCGGATCTTCTAGTCCAACCCTCCAAGTCCCTCAAGACCTCATCCACCCGTCCCTTAAACACCTCCAGGGAAGGTGAATCAACCACCTCCCTGGGCAGCCTATTCCAATGCCCAATGACCCTCTGCGTGAAAAACTTCCTCCTAATCTCCAGCCTAAATCTCCCCTGGTGGAGCTTGAGGCCATTCCCTCTTGTTCTCTCCCCTGGCACTTGGGAGAAGAGCCCAGCTCCCTCCTCTCTACAACCTCCTTTCAGGTAGTTGTAGAGAGTAATGAGGTCTCCTCTCAGCCTCCTCTTCTCCAGGATAAACACCCCCAGCTCTCTCAGCCGCTCCTCATAGGGCCTGTTCTCCAGCCCTTTCACCAGCTTCGTCGCTCTTCTCTGGACTTGCTCCAGAGCCTCAACATCCTTCTTGAGCAGCCCTGAAGAGAGACAACTTGGGGTACTGGGGGATGAGAAGCTCAACATGAGCTGGCAATGGGCGCTCACAGCCTAGAAACCAAACGTGTCCTGGGCTGCCTCCACAGCAGTGGGACCAGCAGGGAGGGAGGGGATCCTGCCCCTCTGCTCTGCTCTGGTGAGACTAAACCTGCAGCCCTGCGTCCAGTTCTGGAGCCCTCAGCGCTGGAAGGACATGGAGCTGTCGGAGTGAGTCCAGAGGAGGCCACGGAGATGTTCCCAGTGCTGGAGCACCTCCTGTATGAGGTCAGGCTGGGAGAGTTGGGCTTGTTCAGCCTGGAGTAGAGAAAGCTCTGGGAAGATCTTACAGCAGCTTCTAGTGCTGAAATGAGCTGCAGGAAAGCTGGAGAGGGGCTCTGGAACAGGGATAGGACAAGGGGGAACAGTTTTCAGATGAAAGAGATGAGACTGAGATGAGATCTGTAAGATCCTAGGGAGAAATGTGTTCCTCTGATGCTTGGGAGGTCATGGCCCAGGCTGCCCAGAGCAGTGGTGGCTGCCCCATCCCTGGAGGGGTTCAAGGGCAGGCTGGATGGGGCTTGGAGCAACTGGATCAAGTGGGAGGTGTCTCTGCCCATGGCAGGGGATGGAACTGGATCAGCTTTGAGGTCCCTTCCAGCCTTAAACCACTCTATGAAATCACCTCCTGCCCTAACACAACCGAATCGGAGGCTGCAGAGCTGTTATTTGGCACACGGGTAGCAAGGTTTGGGTAGTTTTCTTCACTATTGGAGCCCTCCAAGGTGAGGAAGGACACAGACAGGCTGGCACACAAAGTAAAGGATATGACTCTGCTCCTTCCCAGCCAGCAGCTCCGGCAAACTTCTCGTTGATGGACTTGATGAGCTCTTTGGCTGAGCCAGGCCCTGGGGCAGAGAGAGCAGCAGGATGAGTTTTGAGGGAGGAAGCACCCACTGCTACACACATGGCACTGGGCAGAGCTCCCTCCCGCACCATCAGCACTTTGGGATGGGGAAAAGGCAGGACAGAATCATAGAACAACCAGGTTGGAAGAGACCCACAGGATCATCGAGTCCAACCATTCCTATCAATCACTAACCCACGTCCCTCAGGACCTCATCCACCCGTCCCTTAAACACCTCCAGGGAAGGTGAGTCAACCACCTCCCTGGGCAGCCTGTTCCAATGCACAATGACCCTTATGGTGAAAGACTTTTTTCCTAATGTCCAGCCCAAATCTCCCCTGGCAGAGCTTGAGGCCATTCCCTCTCGTCCTGTCCCCTGTCACTTGGGAGAAGAGCCCAGCTCCCTCCTCTCTACATCCTCCCCTCAGGTAGCTGTAGAGAGCAATGAGGTCTCCTCTCAGCCTCCTCCTCTCCAGGTATCTATTCCTGAAGGCCAGAAAACACCTTTGGATGCAGCTGGGGACCCATAGAGTGGAAATCTCTGCTCAGAGGGTGCAGGACACCCCACAAAGCATCCTGCCACAGGGGTTGGTCCCAGCACCAGGCACCTCTTGGCCCCCGGAGGACAGGGTGTGTTTGATGGGGAAGAAGAGGAGCCAATAGAACTCTGAGGAACAGCAAATCAGCTCAAGCACAAACCGGGGCAGGCTGACCCCTGGAGACCCCAGATCCTGCTCAGCTTCCAATCAGCGTAAGGCTGTTCGAGCTGGTCTGTGGACAGGGAAGGACCCGTGCACACGCTCAGCCCGGGCTGGCAGGTACCAGGCTGCAGGCACCAGACTTCACCCCAAAACCCGCACAGCAGGCGGTGGGAGAGCGGGAAGCTCACACCAGGCAGCGATTGGAGCAGTTGTTCAGTCTGTTACCCTGTACAGCCTCACTCAAACAGCCTCGTTCAAACATCCACACCGCCCGACTCACCTTTGTCGACATCTGTGGGCTGCAAATAAGAGAGAGAGACACTGTGTTATCCAAGAGAACCAAAGGCATGGAAGCAACAGCACTGCATGACCTGCAGCTCCACTTGCGGACTGTGACAAGCACCCAGCTGAACCACAACAGCTAATGGCTTGTACTGGTCCTGCCTTAGTGGTTGAAGGGGAGGGCAAGCACCCACTCCCTGGCTCAGGAGAAGGTGCTGAGCCTTGGCAGGTGTGGGAGCACGACAGAGACCCAAAGCCACCAGAGTGACCCCACAGCTACACTACCCAAAGGGCACAAATTGGGTGGGACAGTCCAGGCTCACCTCGTCATCAGCCTTGGGCTTTTCGAAGTAGCTGTGCCTCTTCTTTTCCTCCTCCCGTTCCCGGTCACGTTCCCTGTCTCTCTCGCGCTCCCGGTCCCTCTCACGCTCCCGGTCACGCTCTCTATCACGGTACCTCTCCCGCTCCTTCTCCCGCGGCATCTTAGCAGTGGAGGGCACATAATCCCCAATGTCTTCAAAGATGCTATGAGTGGAAAAGAGCCAGTACTTACGGCTGCTGCTGAGAGGCCACAAACACCTCCCTTTGAGCTGCATCCCAACAAAGGAATGCACAGCACCGACAGCGAGAGCCAAGGATCATAGAATCGTAGAATCACCAGGTTGGAAGAGACCCACTGGATCATTGAGTCCAACCATTCCCATCAAACACTAAACCATGTCCCTCAGAACCTCGTCCACCCGTCCCTTAAACACCTCCAGGGAAGGTGAATCAAAGCCCTCCCTGGGCAGCCTCTGCCAGTGACCAATGACCCTTTCTAGGAAATATTTTTTCCCTAATGTTCAGCCTAAATCTCCCCTGGTGGAGCTTGAGGCCTTTCCCTCTCCTGTACCCTGTCCCTTGGGAGAAGAGCCCAGCTCCCGTCTCCACAACCTCCTTTCAGGTAGTTGTAGAGAGCAATGAGGTCTCCCCTCAGCCTCCTCTTCTCCAGGATAAACACCCCCAGCTCTCTCAGCCGTTCCTCATAAGGCCTGTTCTCTAGCCCCTTCCCCAGCTTTGTTGCTCTTCTCTGGACTTGCTCCAGAGCCTCAACATCCTTCTTGTGCTGAGGGGCCCAGAAGTGAACACAGGATTCCAAGATTCCAGGCTTCTACATCTGTCAGAGGTATCACTATGTTTCTCCTCTGGACCTGCTCCTGGGAGACCAGGACAACAGGTGGCCGGCCCTTGCCTGCCTCAAGCCTGGAATGAGGAACAGAGCATGACTCCAGCCTTGTCCTAAAAACCGCAGGCCTGGAGAGGCAGCTCACCCCAGCAGCACTAAAGCCAACCCTCTCCAAAAATGACGATGGGATGAAAAATGATGACGGTGGGATGAAAAAGACATTCCTTAAGGCAGAGAGCTGTGACCCCACAACCTGTGGGCAGGGAGGAACTTACTTCATATCAGCTTCAGGGGGCTTCTTCTCATCCAGCTTCCCTACAAGAACACAAAAACAGGAACAGGATTGTCATCCTCACTGCCAGCTGTACCCGTTCCTCGTCCCCCGTCCAGCTTTCAAGCTCTGGGAGCGGTGACTGGGAGAGTGTCCTCCTGACTCTCTCTTTGGTTACCACATCACATCCAGCCCCCTCAGGAAGCCACCATGTCCCTCCTCTACAGGGGACATTTCTCCACAGAACTAGGCCTTAACCATGAAGAGCAGAGCAGTACAAGCCGCCCTCACAGCAGCCTGGCCCCTGTGGTCCCTGCCTTCAGGATGCAGCATTTGGGAATGGAAGAAAATGTTTGATTCTATGATTCTATGGTGTTTAAAGCATGTGTAGACGAGGTCCTGAGGGACATGGTTTAGTATTTGATAGGAACAGTTGGACTCGATGATCTGGTGGGTCTCTTCCAACCTGGTGGTGATTCTATGATTCTAAAATCACTGTCCTCCAATCTCACCACATCCTGGGGCTGGGGAATGCAGCCAACCTGAGCACAAACCCTTCAGAGAAGCACAGAGCTATTAAGGTTGGAAGACACCTCGAAGCTCATCCAGCCCAACCATCAGCCTGACACCAATATGCCTGCTAAACCATGTCCTCAAGTACGTCACAGAATCATGGAATGGCTTGGTTTGGAAAAGAGCTCAAAGCCCATCCAGTTCCAACCCCTTGCCACAGGCAGGTACACCTCCCACTGGATCAGGGTGATCAAAGCCCCATCCCGGGGATGGAGACACTACTAGTTTGGGGACATTTTACCTGATATCAAACCCTGCCCTGGCACAACTTGAGGCCACTGCATCTCATCCCATCCCTTGTTACTTGGGAGAAGGGACCAACACCAACCTCACCACAGTCTCCTTTCCAGAAGGTGCAGAGAGCAATGAATCATAGAATCACCAGGTTGGAAGAGACCCACAGGATCGAGTCCAACCATTCCTATCAAACACTAACCCATATCCCTCAGCACCTCATCCACCCGTCCCTTAAACACCTCCAGGGAAGGTGAATCAACCACCTCACAGGGTAGTCCAGGTAGCCAGGGTAGCCAACCATGCCCAGTGACCCATTCTGTGAAGAATTTTTTCCTGATGTCCAGCCTGACCCTCCCCTGGTGGAGCTTGAGGCCATTCCCTCTTGTCCTGTCCCCTGTCCCTTGGGGGAAGAGCCCAGCTCCCTCTTCTCCACAACCTCCTTTTAGGTAGTTGTAGAGAGCAATGAGGTCTCCTCTCAGCCTCCTCTTCCACAGCCCAAACATCCCCAGGCCTCTCAGCCGTTCCTCATCCTTGTCTCAGTATATGCCTCCAGTACCAAGCCCTTGTTTCCCTTTGGCTCCTACCTTTGTCTTTCTTCTTGAGCTTCTTGTTGCGGGTGCCTTGCCTGAGATAAGAGAGGATCTGTGTCAGTTTGCTGATGACGATATCATTGGTGGTCAGCGTCGTCTGTGCCTGAAAGAGAATTCCCCCAGGAAGCAGGTGACTCCCTTGTCGGAGAACCCCTCCTGGCAAGGCTGCTCTGCCCAGTTCGACCAGAGCGGTCGGGCACCCTGGCTGCCTGTCGGGTACCTCCATGGTGGGGCAGTCGGCCTTGCTCCGGATCAGTGTGGTCGGGATGTCGGTGTCTGCATACTCATCATCCAGGTCCACCACGTAGGCCATCCGACCCGGCAGGAACAGCTCGTTCCGCTCGTAGGCCTTGCTCTTGAACAGAATGCGGTAGATGTTGCGACCTGGGTCGGGGGAAGGAAACTGTTGCAGTTTGAGGAAAATTCCAGTCAATTTTCTGACTAACCTGCTTGCTGTAAAGTAACTTTGTTTCTCTGAAAGCTGACTGCATATTTTCCAAGGTTCACAGAATCATAGAACAACCAGGTTGGAAGAGACCCACCTGATCATCGAGTCCAATCATTCCTATCAAACACTAAACCATGTCCCTCAGCATCTCATCCACCCGTCCCTTAAACACCTCCAGGGAAGGTGAATCAATCACCTCCCTGGGCAGCCTCTGCCACTACCCAATGACCCTTTCTGTAAAAAACTTTCTCCTAATCTCTAGCCTAAATCTCCCCTGGCGGAGCTTGAGGCCATTCCCTCTCATCCTGTCCCCTGGCACTTGGGAGAAGAGGCCATCATCCTCCTTACTACAACCTCCTTTCAGGTAGTTGCAGAGAGCAATGAGGTTACCTCTCAGCCTCCTCTTCTCCAGGCTAAACACCCCCAACTCTCTCAGCCATTCCTCAAAAAGCCCCCTCTCCAGCCACTTCACCAGCTCTTCTCTGGACTCACTCCAGAGCCTCAACATCCTTCTTGTGCTGAGGGGCCCACAACTGAACACAGGATTCAAGGAGCAGTCTCACCAGTGCCGAGTACAGAGGGAGAAGAACCTCCCTGTACCTGCCTAAAGTGATCACACAGGGCACTGGTGTGCAGAAAGGCCAAAGCTTATACCTAACCAAGGCCATCTTAGGTGGAGGAGCCGCACCTGTCAGGAGGGGCAAATGCGTCAGTCAACCCCAATGTGACCAGCAGAGGAGTCTACCTTATACACGTCACATTGGGATAAACTGAGAGATCATGAGGGTCTCACTCTCTTCTGCAATGATCAATGCCCAGTGAGGACCTCATCTGTCTTGAATCCTGTGTTCAGTTCTGGGCCCCTCACCACAAGAAGGATGTTGAGGCTCTGGAGTGAGTCCAGAGAAGAGCAACAAAGCTGGGGAAGGGGCTGGAGAACAGGCCTTATGAGGAACGGCTGAGAGAGCTGGGGGTGTTTATCCTGGAGAAGAGGAGGCTGAGGGGAGACCTCATTGCTCTCTACAACTACCTGAAGGGAGGTTGTGGAGAGGAGGGATCTGGGCTCTTCTCCCAAGTGACAGGGGACAGGACGAGAGGGAATGGCCTCAATCTCCGCCAGGGGAGATTTAGGCTGGAGATTAGGAAAAAATTTTTCACTGAAAGGGTCACTGGGCATTAGAACAGGCTACCCAGAGAGGAGGTTGATTCACCTTCCCTGGAGGTATTTAAGGTGTGTGTGGACGAGGTGCTGAGGGACATGGTTTAGTGTTTGATAGGAACGATTGGACTTGATGATCCAGTGGGTCTCTTCCAACCTGGTTGTTCTGATTCTATGTCTGGTTGCTCCCAATCCCAGATCCATGCATTCCTGAATCCAGTTTCCGATCCCAGCTCCCTACTGGCCACGGATCCACTCCCTCATGTCTGCTCTGTAGTGTTCGTGGTGACATAGAGTCATTGAGGGGTGGGGGCATGATCTCACACATCTGTTTATATTTTATTGCTTATTAATTATTCTCATTATCGTTATCATTGCATTAAAGCTGTAGTATTAGTTTCCAACCTGTAAGTCTTTCTCCCCTCATTTCTCTCCTGCCTTTCCCTGTGGGGTATGTGGGAGGAAGGGATTTTGGAGGCTTGACTGCATGTTTTTAGCTACTGAGTTTGGCAGGGTGGGACTAAACCATGACAGAAACGCAGGGGAGAGCTACTCTTATGAGCAGAAAAAGGAGGACACAGAGCAAAGCATGTTCAGCTCATCAGAAACATGCAACAGCTTTCCTCCAGCCCTCAAATTCAGGATTCCTGCACCTCAGACTCTTCCCCTCCGATGACTTAGGGTTCCTCCATTTGCCCTTCAGGTTTTCTCCCATGTTTCTGACACAACACACAGCGAGGAACAGCCGCGTCCACCCAGTCTTACCCAGCCGGGTCTTAAATTCAATTTTGTTCTCTGGATCTTCATCTTTCCTAAAGAGGAACAAAAAGAGAAATCGGAGCATTACGCTAAGCGCCTGCCTCCTCTCCTCCTCCTCCTCCTCTCTGGGAGTGCAAACCCTCAGCTACTCACTTAGTTTCCTTCTGGGGCTTCTCCATCATTTCCTCCTCTTCCTTCTCCTTGCTGGCAATCTCAGCTCGTACCTGACCAGAACAGAAACATGTGTTAGAGACCAATCCATCCCCCTGCTGTGTGTCAGAACCGGTGAGCTCGCTTCCTCCAGCTCCCTATAAACCTTTCCCAGAAAGGAAAATCTGCACTGGAACACCTCCAAGCGCCACCCGCTGCCCTCCGCTCACCTCCTCTGCCCGTAGGAGCTGACAGGGTGGAAGAGGAGCAGGACGGCGACACCTGCACTTACCTTCTGCAACAGCGCAAAGTCCAGACCCTTCACCAAGTGAGTGTGCTCCATGTCACCACCCAAGAACTTGGACTCCTGGATCAACTGTCTCCTCTTTTCCGCAGCGGATTTATCCCTGCGCAACGAGAATAGAGCTGGTTATGAGACAGCCCCTCTAGTGCAGCCTGGCAAGACAAGGGCCACCCCGCAGGCTCACGTACGCCTCAGCCGTCGGCCCCACAGCCCTGTAGTTGGCGGTCGTGCTGATCAGCTCCGTTTCCTCGTAGTCCTTGTTGACGCCATCTCTCCTCTCCTTGGCTCGATCCCGGTACTTCTCGGCCAGCTCCCTCTCGCGCTCTATCTCCTGCTGGCGCAGCTTCGCGTAATAGCTGGGGAGGGAGAGAAAGTACGTCCAGGTTTTAATGCCCCAGTCAGGTAACACCCCTCACCTCCCCGGGCCTGGCCTGCTGCCCACTCCCTTCCAAAAACACACATGGGACACAAGACCAGGCAAGGTGGAACCGCTGCACCATGGGTCGCCAAAGGGGACTTTGGTCTTCTCTTCCAAGGGGAAAAGGCCGAGTGCAGTTCTGGCCCAAAAGGCACAGTCCCCCGTGCGGATGTCCCACCACTCCCTGCTCTCTCCCACTTCTTCCCAAGGTGACGCTTCAACCCCCATCCTGCTGTTGTCCTCCCACATCCCATGAGCAGTCACACAGGCTGAGGTCTCCTCTGATGTGCAGGCATTACAGTCAGTTAGAAAAACTGCAGAAACGTTAGGTAAACTTAGACAGCTTCGCTTACTGAAATACACACTGTCGGCTAGTGAAGGCCTTGAAGACCTTGGATGTTGATAAGAGAGAAGCTCATTCACAGGCATTCACTGATAAAGGAAAAGCTGGAATGCAGAAAACAACTGCAGCTCGACCGGGACGAGGCTGTGCCTGCGCATGGATTGAATTCAGGGGCAGCTCATGAGGAAGATGAAGGTGACTTCAGCCCTGAGTCCCAGACCACAACACGGCACCTGCGCAAGTGTAGAAGAAGCTTCTCAAATCTAATTATAATAAGGAGCGGGGGAAGGTCGTGAATATGTAATAGGTGCTTATGAATAGGCATGTTTCACACTACATCTATCTGCTTGTTAGACTGTTCAGTGTGCAAGTTAGGAGGATCAGCCCCTCACACCCACTGGCGAATAAACGCAGACCTACTTTATAACCCTTAACGGAGATATAGAGTTTAATTCCACAAAACACCTCTCTCTGCCCGGCTTTAAAGCCCCCACAGAATCCAGGCCACTCGGGGTCCTCTGTGGTATAGCCCCAGAGCTCAGAAGCTGCTTCTGTGGGAGGGATACGATGTACAGAGTCTTTCCCCAGTTACCTTTTCTTCTTCCTTCTGCGAGCAGCTGGGTCTTCATCTTCGTTGTACTCCCGGGGCATCCTGGAAAAGGGTGAGAAACCACAAGGGCAGTTGGCACAGCCAGAAAAACAGGGACAGCCGATGGAACGGGCCACTGAGATACCCAGGGATGGGAGCAGCACGGGCCTGTTCTCCCTAAGTTTGATCTGTCAGCATGGAGAGGAGGGGAAAGCACCAATTTCACAAAACTAAAGTTCAATCTGCCTCTTCCACTGAGTGTTTTAATATCCATGCAACCTCACTCTGTTATTTACAACAATTCTGACCCACAAGAGTCTACTCTTAATACACAAATTACAGCAACAGAACAGCAAGTCCGGAGAAGAGCAATGAAGCTGGTGAAGGGGTTGGACAACAAGAGGAGCAGCTGAGAGAGCTGGGGGTGTTTATCCTGGAGAAGAGGAGGCTGAGGGGAGACCTCATTGCTCTCTACAACTACCTGAAAGGAAGTGGTGGAAAGGAGGGAGCTGGGCTCTTCTCCCAAGGGACAGGATGAGAGGAAACATCCTCAAGCTCCACCAGGGGAGGTTCAGGCTGGACATTAGGAAAATATTTTTCACAGAAAGGGTCACTGGACACTGGCAAGGCTGCCCAGGGAGGGGGTTGAGTCACCTTCCCTTGAGGGGTTTAAGGGACGGGTGGACAAGGTGCTGAGGGACATGGTTTAGTGTTTGATAGGAATGGTTGGACTCGATGATCCGATGGGTCTCTTCCAACCTGGTGATTCTATGATTCTAAATGTTCGGTTTCAAGTATCCAAGTTTAAGGCAAGACCAAGCTCTGCTCCTTGGGTCTTGTCTGCATGCTCGTTAGTGAATAAAGCCAGGCTGGATGGGGCTTGGAGCAACCTGATCCCATGGGAGACATCTCTGCCCACGTCAGGGGGTTGGAATTGGATGGGCTTTAAGGTGTCTCCCAACCCAACCCATTCTATGATTACACGAATAACAGGTGTTTAAATCCAGCACTGCAAAGCTCAGAGGGACAAAGCCAGGCAGGAACAAAGCCCCAGAGAGAAGGTGGCTGTGTGTTGTCCCCCAGTCCCCTGAAACAGAGTTCTAACTCACTCATGGTGGCGAGATTTGGATGGTGGCGCGGATGTTGGCGCAGCCCGCGGGGTCATGAGAAGCTTCCTGAAGTCTTCATTGGTCAGCTTGGACCTGCAAGGGAGAGGGAAAACAGGAACAGTCACCTCCCTGACGGCTTCTGAGGAGGGAGAGGGTCTGCGAGCAGGGTCTGGGTGACAGAGCCGGACGTGCGGTCCCCATGGAGGGGCCGTGACTCCTAGCCTCCAGGTGGGTGAATGGGCCTCAAGTCCCTCAGCCCCATTCCAGTGTTCCCAGTGCCGCACTCACTGGTGGAAGGAATGCGAGTCGTCCACATCGTGGCCGTCAGGGGCCAGAGGGTTGGAGAACGGTTCATCTGGGGAAAAAGGAAGGAGAATGTTCAGAGTGTGTCCACACGGCACTGCCCCCCGAGCCACTGCGGTGGGACAGGACAAGGCCGGTGACACCCTGGGGTGACCCAATTGGGGTGCAACTGCCTGGGAGACCTCACCACAGCAGCCACTGGAGTCCTGGTGCCCCCCAGGACTGTCCTTGCCCCCCACATCCCCGGATGCCCCACCAGGATTGTTCTTCTACCCCCACCCAAGGTCCCCAGTGGGCATCCCCTTGTCCCAGTGCCCGGGACTGCCCGTGTCCTCCCTCCTCCCAGGGTTTCCCCTGTCACCCCAGGAGCTCACTATGTCTCCCCCACTTCTGCCCCCTCCCCAGGGCTGCCTGTTTCATAGAATCATAGAATCACCAGGTTGGAAGAGACCCATCGGATCATTGAGTCCAACCATTCCCATCAATCACTAAACCATGTCCCTCAGCACCTCGTCCACCCGTCCCTTAAACACCTCCAGGGAAGGTGACTCAACCACCTCCCTGGGCAGCCTATTCCAATGCCCAATGACCCTTTCTGGGAAAAACTTCCTCCTAATGTCCAGCCTAAATCTCCCCTGGTGGAGCTTGAGGCCATTCCCTCTCGTCGTGTCCCCTGTCCCTTGGGAGAAGAGCCGAGCTCCCTCCTCTCCACAACCTCCCTTCAGGTAGTTGTAGAGAGCAATGAGGTCTCCCCTCAGCCTCCTCTTCTCTAGGCTGAACACCCCCAGCTCTCTCAGCCATTCCTCATAAAATTTCCTCACCCCTAGTGCCCCTCTCAGGGCTCTCTATGCCAAATCCCTTCTCCCCCTCCCACAAGGGCTCCCTGTATCTCCCCCCAGGGGCTCCCCATGTCCCCCTTTTTCCTGATGGGGGCTCCCCATGTTCCCCCTCCTTCTGCCTCACCAAGGCACCCCCTTTCTCCCCCCCAGTACCCTCCTGGGACCTTCTGCCCCTCACCCAGTTCTGCCCTTATTCCCCCCGAGTGCTCCCCCCGAGGCTCCCCATGCCCTCCTTATCCCCCCAGTGCTCCCGATGTTCCCCCCAATTCCTACCTGCCCCCTCCCGGGAGTGCCCGTGTGTCCCCTCCCTGGTTCCCTGTGCCCCCTCAATGGGCTCTCCATATCCTCCTCCTTCCCCCAGGGGCTCCCCATGTCCCCCTTTTTCCCGATGGGAGCTCCCCATGTTCCCCCTCCTGCCTCACCAAGGCACTCTCTGCCCCCCCGAGCACCCTCCTGGGACCTTCTACCCCTCACCCAGGTCTGCCCTTATCCCCCCCCAGTGCCCCACATGCCCTCCTTATCCCCCCAGCGCTCCCAATGCTCCCCCCTGCCCCCCCAACAATGTCCCTCCAGGGAGTGCCTGTGTGTCCCCCCCCATGGGCTCTCCATATCCTCATAGAATCATAGAACAACCAGGTTGGAAGAGACCCATCGGATCATCGAGTCCAACCATTCCTATCAAACACTAAACCAAGTCCCTCAAGACCTCATCTACCTGTGCCTTAAACACCTCCAGGGAAGGGGAATCAACCACATCCCTGGGTAGCCTATTCCAGTGCCCAATGACCCTTTCTGGGAAAAACTTTTTCCTAATCTCCAGCCTAAATCTCCCCTGGTGGAGCTTGAGGCCATTCCCTCTCGTCCTGTCCCCTGTCACTTGGGAGAAGAGCCCAGCTCCCTCCTCTCTACAACCTCCTTTCAGGGAGTTGTAGAGAGCAATGAGGTCTCCTCTCAGCCTCCTCTTCTCCAGGATAAACACCCCCAGCTCTCTCAGCCGCTCCTCATAGGGCCTGTTCTCCAGCCCCTTCACCAGTCTCATTGCTCTTCTCTGGACTTGCTCCAGAGCCTCAACATCCTCCTTGTGGTGAGGGGCCCAGGACTGGACACAGTATTCAAGGAGCGGCCTCACCAGTGCTGAGTACAGAGGGAGAATCACCTCCCTGGACCTCCCCCCTCCTCCTGCCCCCCCCACAATGTCCCTCCCAGGAGTGTCCGTGTGTCCCCTCCCTGGTTCCCTTTGTCCCCCCCCAGGGGCTCCCCATATCCCCCCCCGCTTTCTGCCCCATCAGGGGCTGCCCGCATACCCCCCACTAGCCCTGACCGTGTCCTCCTTCCCCCACCTCCTTCCTTCACCCAGTGCCCCCATCAGTGTCCCCCCGGGGTCCCAGTGCCCCCCAGGCCCCCCCTCACTGTCTCTCTCCGGCATCTTGTCCCGACGCTCTTCCGCCTCAGGCCTGCGCAGCGGAGCCCTCTCGCCCCGCCCCCCCGACCCCATTGGCCGACTCCGCCCAGGCAGCGCTGCGATTGGCTGAAAGCCGCGGAGGC
>JAUMJK010002490.1:0-24313 GCA_033558105.1 Coccyzus lansbergi
GGGAAAAATGGCGGAAAAGGGGGAGGCGCTCTGGGCGCTGAGAGCCGCGCGGACTCTATGGTCGCCGCGGGGGGCGCTCTAGGCCGGAGTCCTCCCAGCTCGGTGGTTTCTATGCAAAATGAGCGTTTTTTGAGGGGAAAAAGCGGATTTTTTTTTTTTTTGGGGGCAAAAGGGGGTTTGAAGGATGAATTAAAGGGTTTGGAGGTGAAGTTGAGGGGTTTTTGAGGAGAAATTGAGGGGTTTTTTTTTTTGGGGGTGACATCGAGAGATTTGGGGGTTAAATTGCAGGAGTTTGGGGTCCAGGGAAGATTTTTTTTTTTTTTTGGGGGAAAAAAAGTGAATTTGGAGAAGAAGAAAGTGGATTTGGGGAAGAAGAAAGTGGATTTGGAGAAGAAAAAAGGGGATTTGGGGAAGAAAAAAGTGGATTTGAAGAAGAAAAAAGGGGATTTGGGGAAGAAAAAAGGGGATTTGGGGAAGAAAAATGTGAATTTGGGGAAGAAAAAAGGGGATTTGGGGAAGAAAAAAGTGGATTTGAAGAAGAAAAAAGTGGATTTGGGGAAGAAAAATGTGGATTTGGGGAAGAAAAATGTGAATTTGGGGAGAAAAATGTGAATTTGGGGAGAAAAAAATGTGAATTTGGGGAAGAAGAAAGTGGATTTGGGGAAGAAGAAAGTGGATTTGGGGAAGAAAAAAGTGGATTTGGGGAAGAAGAAAGTGGATTTGGGGAAGAAGAAAGTGGATTTGGAGAAGAAGAAAGTGGATTTGGGGAAGAAAAAAGGGGATTTGGGGAAGAAAAATGTGAATTTGGGGAAGAAAAAAGGGGATTTGGGGAAGAAAAAAGGGGATTTGAAGAAGAAAAAAGTGGATTTGGGGAAGAAAAAAGTGGATTTGGGGAAGAAAAAAGTGGATTTGAAGAAGAAAAAAGTGGATTTGGGGAAGAAAAATGTGAATTTGGGGAGAAAAATGTGAATTTAGGGAGAAAAAATGTGAATTTGGGGAAGAAGAAAGTGGATTTGGGGAAGAAGAAAGTGGATTTGGGGAAGAAAAAAGTGGATTTCGGGAAGAAAAAAAGGGGATTTGGGGAAGAAAAAAGGGGATTTGAAGAAGAAAAAAGTGGATTTGGGGAGAAAACATGTGAATTTGGGGAAGAAGAAAGTGGATTTGGGGAAGAAAAAAGTGGATTTGGGGAAGAAAAAAAGGGGATTTGGGGAAGAAAAAAGGGGATTTGGGGAAGAAAAAAGGGGATTTGAAGAAGAAAAAAGTGGATTTGGGGAAGAAAAATGTGAATTTGGGGAAGAAAAAAGGGAATTTGAAGAAGAAAAAAGGGGATTTGGGGAAGAAAAAAGTGGATTTGAAGAAGAAAAAAGGGGATTTGGGGAAGAAAAAAGTGGATTTGAAGAAGAAAAAGGGGATTTTGGGAAGAAAAAAGTGGATTTGGGGAAGAAAAAAGTGGATTTGAAGAAGAAAAAAGTGGATTTGGGGAAGAAAAAAGTGAATTTGGGGAGAAAAATGTGAATTTGGGGAGAAAAATGTGAATTTGGGGAAGAAAAAAGGGGATTTGGGGAAGAAAAAAGGGGATTTGAAGAAGAAAAAAGTGGATTTGGGGAAGAAAAATGTGAATTTGGGGAGAAAAATGTGAATTTGGGGAGAAAAAAATGTGAATTTGGGGAAGAAGAAAGTGGATTTGGGGAAGAAAAAAGTGGATTTGGGGAAGAAAAAAGGGGATTTGGGGAAGAAGAAAGTGGATTTGGGGAAGAAAAAAGGGGATTTGAAGAAGAAAAAACGGGATTTGGGGAAGAAAAATGTGAATTTGGGGGGAAAAAATGTGAATTTGGGGAAGAAAAAAGGGGATTTGGGGAAGAAACAAATGAATTTGGAGAAGGAAAATGTGAATTTGGGGAAGAAAAAAGGGGATTTGGAGAAGGAAAATGTGAATTTGGGGAAGAAAAAAGTGGATTTGGGGAAGAAAAAAGGGGATTTGGGGAAGAAAAAAGGGGATTTGGGGAAGAAAAAAGTGGATTTGAAGAAGAAAAAAGTGGATTTGGGGAAGAAAAAAGTGAATTTGGGGAGAAAAATGTGAATTTGGGGAAGAAAAAAGGGGATTTGGGGAAGAAAAAAGTGAATTTGGGGAGAAAAATGTGAATTTGGGGAAGAAAAAAGGGGATTTGGGGAAGAAAAAAGGGGATTTGAAGAAGAAAAAAGTGGATTTGGGGAAGAAAAATGTGAATTTGGGGAAGAAAAAAGGGAATTTGAAGAAGAAAAAAGGGGATTTGGGGAAGAAAAAAGTGGATTTGAAGAAGAAAAAAGGGGATTTGGGGAAGAAAAAAGTGGATTTGAAGAAGAAAAAAGGGGATTTTGGGAAGAAAAAAGTGGATTTGGGGAAGAAAAAAGTGGATTTGAAGAAGAAAAAAGTGGATTTGGGGAAGAAAAAAGTGAATTTGGGGAGAAAAATGTGAATTTGGGGAGAAAAATGTGAATTTGGGGAAGAAAAAAGGGGATTTGGGGAAGAAAAAAGGGGATTTGAAGAAGAAAAAAGTGGATTTGGGGAGAAAAAATGTGAATTTGGGGAAGAAGAAAGTGGATTTGGGGAAGAAGAAAGTGGATTTGGGGAAGAAAAAAGTGGATTTGGGGAAGAAAAAAGGGGATTTGGGGAAGAAAAAAGGGGATTTGAAGAAGAAAAATGTGAATTTGGGGAGAAAAAATGTGAATTTGGGGAAGAAGAAAGTGGATTTGGGGAAGAAAAAAGTGGATTTGGGGAAGAAAAAAAGGGGATTTGGGGAAGAAAAAAGGGGATTTGAAGAAGAAAAATGTGAATTTGGGGAGAAAAAATGTGAATTTGGGGAAGAAGAAAGTGGATTTGGGGAAGAAAAAAGTGGATTTGGGGAAGAAAAAAAGGGGATTTGGGGAAGAAAAAAGGGGATTTGAAGAAGAAAAAAGTGGATTTGAAGAAGAAAAAAGGGGATTTGGGGAAGAAAAAAGTGGATTTGAAGAAGAAAAAAGGGGATTTGGGGAAGAAAAATGTGAATTTGGGGAGAAAAATGTGAATTTGGGGAAGAAAAAAGTGGATTTGGGGAAGAAAAATGTGAATTTGGGGAGAAAAATGTGAATTTGGGGAAGAAAAAAGGGGATTTGGGGAAGAAAAAAGGGGATTTGAAGAAGAAAAAAGGGGATTTGGAGAAGAAACAAATGAATTTGGAGAAGAAACAAGTGAATCTTTGGGACAAAAAGTTGGATTTTAAGGTGAAATTGAAGGATTTGGGGTGAAAAGAGTGAATTTCAGGGCAAAAAGAGTGAATTTTGGGGCAAAAAGAGTGACTTTTGGGTTGAAGAGAGCGAGTTTGAAGGAGAAAAAAAGGAATTTTTGGGGCAAAAAAATGGAATTTGACAGAGAGAAAGTGAGTTTGAGGGAGAACGAAGTGAATTTTGGGGCAAAAAAAGTGACTTTGAGGGAGGAAAAGGGACTTTGAGGAAGAAAAAAGTGAACTTGAGGGAGAAAAAGAGACTTTGAGGGAGAAAATAGTGACTTTGAGGGAGAAAAAGTGAACTTGAGGGAGAAGAAAGTGAATTTGAGGGAGAAAAAGTGAATTTGAGGGAGAAAATAGTGACTTTGAGGGAGAAAATAGTGACTTTGAGGGAGAAAAAGGGACTTTGAGGGAGAAAAAGGGAATTTGAGGGAGAAAAAGGGACTTTGAGGGAGAAAAAAGTGAATTTGAGGGAGGAAAAGGGACTTTGAGGGAGAAAAAGGGACTTTGAGGGAGAAAAAAAGTGACTTTGAGGGAGAAAAAGTGACTTTGACGGAGAAAATAGTGACTTTGAGGGAGAAAAAGGGACTTTGAGGGAGAAAAAGGGACTTTGAGGGAGAAAAAGGGACTTTGAGGGAGAAAAAAAGGGACTTTGAGGGAGAAAAAAGTGAATTTGAGGGAGAAAAAAGGACTTTGAGGGAGAAAAAGGGACTTTGAGGGAGAAAATAGTGACTTTGAGGGAGAAAAAGGAACTTTGAGGGAGAAAAAGGGACTTTGAGGGAGAAAAAAAGTGACTTTGAGGGAGAAAAAGGGACTTTGAGGGAGAAAATAGTGACTTTGAGGGAGAAAAAGGGACTTTGAGGGAGAAAAAAGGGACTTTGAGGGAGAAAAAAGGGACTTTGAGGGAGAAAAAAGTGACTTTGAGGGAGAAAAAGGGACTTTGAGGGAGAAAAAGGGACTTTGAGGGAGAAAAAAGGGACTTTGAGGGAGAAAATAGTGACTTTGAGGGAGAAAAAGGAACTTTGAGGGAGAAAAAGGGACTTTGAGGGAGAAAAAAGTGACTTTGAGGGAGAAAAAGGGACTTTGAGGGTGAAAAAAGGGACTTTGAGGGAGAAAAAGTGAATTTGAGGGAGAAAATAGGGACTTTGAGGGAGAAAAAGGGACTTTGAGGGAGAAAAAGGGACTTTGAGGGAGAAAAAGTGAATTTGAGGGAGAAAATAGGGACTTTGAGGGAGAAAAAGGGATTTTGAGGGAGAAAAAGGGACTTTGAGGGAGAAAATAGTGACTTTGAGGGAGAAAAAGTGAATTTGAGGGGAAAAAAGTGAATTTGAGGGGAAAAAAGTGAATTTGAGGGGAAAAAAGGGACTTTGAGGGAGAAAAAGGAACTTTGAGGGAGAAAAAGGGACTTTGAGGGAGAAAAAAGGGACTTTGAGGGAGAAAAAAGGGACTTTGAGGGAGAAAAAAGTGAATTTGAGGGAGGAAAAGGGACTTTGAGGGAGAAAAAGGGACTTTGAGGGAGAAAAAGGGACTTTGAGGGAGAAAAAAGGGACTTTGAGGGAGAAAAAAGTGAATTTGAGGGAGAAAAAAGGACTTTGAGGGAGAAAAAGGGACTTTGAGGGAGAAAAAAAGTGACTTTGAGGGAGAAAAAGTGACTTTGACGGAGAAAAAGGGACTTTGAGGGAGAAAAAGGGACTTTGAGGGAGAAAAAAGTGAATTTGAGGGAGAAAAAGGGACTTTGAGGGAGAAAATAGTGAAATTTGGGGCAAAATTGAGAGATTTGGGGAGAAAGGAGTGAAGTTTGGGGAGAAAGAAATGGAATTTTGGGGCAAAAAAGGGGAATTTAGGGGCAAAAAAAAGGAATTTTGGGGCAAAAAAAGGAATTTTGGGGCAAAAAAAAAGGAATTTTGGGGCAAAATTGAGGGATTTGGGGGCGAAAAAGGTGAATTTGAGGGAGAAAAAGTGGATTTGGGGGAAAGAAAAGTGAATTCGGAGAAGAAAAAAGTGACTCTTGGGATGAAATTGAAGGATTTTGGGGGCAAAATGGAGGAATTTTTTGGGGGAAAAAAGTGCGTTTTGGGGAGGAAAATGTGAATTTTGGGGTGAAAAGTGGAATTTTGGGGACAACAAAGGGATTTTTGGGGAGAAAAAGTGGGATTCGGGGTTGGAATTGAGGCATTTTGGGGTCAAGGTGAGGGTTTGGGGGTGAAATCGATGGATTTTCGAGGGGAGAAGTTGGAGGTTTTGGCTCCAAAGGGTATTTAAGAGATTAATTAAAGGCTTTTGAGGTGAAACTGGAGGATTTCAGGGTCCAGGGAGGCTTTTTGAGGTGAAACTTGGTGTTTCTGGAGCTCCTTTTGGGCTCCAAAGGAGCTTTTTTTCCAGCAGGTCCTCCAACGACTCTATGGTCACCGTGGTGGCCGCTCTAGCCAAGCCCTTTGGGACTCTATGGTCAGCCCATAAGCCTCAATGAAGCCTCCACAGAGGCCTCAGCAGCAACTCTATGGTTCCTCCATCCCCCTCCCCACTTCCTCCCACCCTCTCTATGATTCCCCCCCCCCCCAAGGCGACGCTCTAGGCCTCCACCCTCCTGTCTCTATGGTCCCGAGACCTCCAAGACCATCCAGCAGCCAAAGCCGAAGCCCCAAGCGCTTTATTGGGAGGGGTCAAGGGTCACTCTAAGGGGCCAGGAGCATCGTGGGAGGGTCAAGGGTCACTCTGAGGGTCGCTTGGGCAACTTAGAAGACCCAGAGGAGGTCCCGGAGCATCATGGGAAGGTCCGGGAGGCTCCATGAGTGGCCCAGGAGCATCATGGGAAGGTCCAGGAGCATCATGGGAGGGTCAAGGGTCACTCTGAGGGTCACTCTGAGGGTCACTTAGCCAACTCAGAAGACCCAGAGGAGGTCCCGGAGCATCATGGGAAGGTCCGGGAGGCTCCATGAGTGGCCCAGGAGCATCACGGGAGGGTCAAGGGTCACTCTAAGGGTCACTCTAAGGGTCACTCGGCCACCTCAGAAGCCCCAGAGGAGGTCCCGGAGCATCATGGGAAGGTCCGGGAGGCTCCATGAGTGGCCCAGGAGCATCACGGGAAGGTCAAGGGTCACTCTGAGGGTCACTCTAAGGGTCACTCGGCCACCTCAGAAGACCCAGAGGAGGTCCCGGAGCATCATGGGAAGGTCCGGGAGGCTCCATGAGTGGCCCAGGAGCATCACGGGAGGGTCAAGGGTCACTCTAAGGGTCACTCGGCCACCTCACAAGACCCCGACGAGGCCCACGAGCACCACGGGAAGGTTGAGGAGCATCACGGGAAGGTCTAGGAGGCTCCATGGGTGGCCCAGGAGCACCACGGGAAGGCCTGGGATCGTCCCAGGGGGGGGGTCAGAGGACACAAAAAGGGGGAAGGGACCACGGGGCCCTCGAGAGGGCTTGGGGGGGCCGAGTCGAAGAGCCGGGGGAGGCCCCGGAGCGTCCTGGGAGGTCCCAGAGCGTCCCCGGGAAGGCCGAGGGTTTGGGGGGGCTCCCTCAGCTGATGTAGACGCGGTGGAAGTCGTGGGCGCCGAAGGCCGCGTTGCACTTGGGGCACTTGCGCTGGCGCGTGTCGTAGCGGCTCTTGACGCACTCGAAGCAGAAGACGTGGAAGCACTTGGTGAGGACGGCGTCTTTCTTCCGCGCGTTGCAGCAGGGGCAGGTCAGCCGGGCCTGGGGAGGGGGGGGGGGGGGTCACCCTGGGGGCCTCCCAAGGTCACCCGACGGCTTCTAAAGCCACCTCTGGGGTCACAGGAGGCACCTAAAGGAGCTTCAAGGTCACCCAACGGCTTCTAAAGCCACCTCTAGGGTCACCAGAGGCACCTCAAGGGGTTCTAGGGGCTCCCAATGGCTTCTAAAGCCACCTCTAGGGTCACAGGAGGCACCTCAAGAGCCACCAAGGTCACCCGACGGCTTCTAAAGCCACCTCTGGGGTCACCAGAGGCACCTCCAGGGGTTCTAGGGGCTCCCAATGGCTTCTAAAGCCGCCTCTAGGGTCACAGGAGGCACCTCAAGGGGTTCTAGGGGCACCCAATGGCTTCTAAAGCCACCTCTAGGGTCACCAGAGGCACCTAAAGGAGCTTCAAGGTCACCCAACGGCTTCTAAAGCCATCTCTAGGGTCACCAGAGGCACCTCCAGGGCCTCCAAGGTCACCCAACGGCTTCTAAAGCCACCTCTGGGGTCACCAGAGGCACCTCCAGGGGTTCTAGGGGCACCCAATGGCTTCTAAAGCCACCTCTAGAGTCACCAGAGGCACCTCAAGGGCCTCCAAGGTCACCCGACGGCTTCTAAAGCCACCTCTGGGGTCACCAGAGGCACCTCAAGGAGCTTCAAGGTCACCCAATGGCTTCTAAAGCCACCTCTGGGGTCACCAGAGGAACCTCAAGGGGTTCCAGGGGAACCCAATGGCTTCTAAAGCCACCTCTGGGGTCACCAGAGGCACCTAAAGGAGCTTCAAGGTCACCAAACGGCTTCTAAAGCCATCTCTAGGGTCACCAGAGGCACCTCCAGGGCCTCCAAGGTCACCCAACGGCTTCTAAAGCCACCTCTGGGGTCACCAGAGGCACCTCCAGGGGTTCTAGGGGCACCCAATGGCTTCTAAAGTCACCTCTAGGGTCACAGGAGGCACCTCAAGGGGTTCCAGGGGAACCCAATGGCTTCTAAAGCCACCTCTAGGGTCACCAGAGGCACCTCAAGGGCCTCTAAGGTCACCCAATGGCTTCTAAAGCCACCTCTAGGGTCACCAGAGGCACCTCCAGGGTCACCCTTGGGCCTCCAAGGTCACCCGACGGCTTCTAAAGCCACCTCTGGGGTCACAGGAGGCACCTCAAGGGGTTCCAGGGGCACCCAACGGCTTCTAAAGCCACCTCTAGGGTCACCAGAGGCACCTCAAGGAGCTTCAAGGTCACCCGACGGCTTCTAAAGCCACCTCTAGGGTCACCAGAGGAACCTCAAGGGGTTCTAGGGGCACCCAACGGCTTCTAAAGCCACCTCTAGGGTCACCAGAGGAACCTCCAGGGGTTTCAGGGGAACCCAATGGCTTCTAAAGCCACCTCTAGAGTCACAGGAGGCACCTCAAGGGCCTCCCAAGGTCACCCGATGGCTTCTAAAGCCACCTCTGGGGTCACAGGAGGCACCTCAAGGGGTTCTAGGGGAACCCAATGGCTTCTAAAGCCACCTCTGGGGTCACCAGAGGCACCTCAAGAGCCACCAAGGTCACCTAATGGCTTCTAAAGTCACCTCTGGGGTCACCAGAGGCACCTCAAGGGCCTCCAAGGTCACCCAATGGCTTCTAAAGCCACCTCTAGGGTCACCAGAGGCACCTAAAGGAGCTTCAAGGTCACCCAATGGCTTCTAAAGCCACCTCTAGGGTCACCAGAGGCACCTAAAGGAGCTTCAAGGTCACCCAATGGCTTCTAAAGCCACCTCTAGGGTCACAGGAGGCACCTCAAGGGGTTCTAGGGGAACCCAATGGCTTCTAAAGCCACCTCTGGGGTCACCAGAGGCACCTCCAGGGCCTCCAAGGTCACCCGACGGCTTCTAAAGCCACCTCTAGGGTCACAGGAGGCACCTCCAGGGGTTCTAGGGGCACCCAATGGCTTCTAAAGCCACCTCTAGGGTCACCAGAGGCACCTAAAGGAGCTTCAAGGTCACCCGATGGCTTCTAAAGCCACCTCTAGGGTCACCAGAGGCACCTAAAGGAGCTTCAAGGTCACCAAACGGCTTCTAAAGCCACCTCTAGGGTCACAGGGGGCACTTCAAGGGCCTCCAAGGTCACCCAGTGGCTTCTAAAGCCACCTCTAGGGTCACCAGAGGCACCTCCAGGGCCTCCAAGGTCACCCAATGGCTTCTAAAGCCACCTCTAGGGTCACAGGGGGCACTTCAAGGGCCTCCAAGGTCACCCAGTGGCTTCTAAAGCCACCTCTAGGGTCACCAGAGGCACCTCCAGGGGTTCTAGGGGCACCCAATGGCTTCTAAAGCCACCTCTGGGGTCACCAGAGGCACCTCAAGAGCCACCAAGGTCACCTAATGGCTTCTAAAGTCACCTCTGGGGTCACCAGAGGCACCTCAAGGGCCTCCAAGGTCACCCAACGGCTTCTAAAGCCACCTCTAGGGTCACCAGAGGCACCTCCAGGGGTTCTAGGGGCACCCAATGGCTTCTAAAGCCACCTCTAGGGTCACAGGAGGCACCTCCAGGGCCTCCAAGGTCACCCGACGGCTTCTAAAGCCACCTCTAGGGTCACCAGAGGCACCTCAAGGGGTTCTAGGGGCACCCAATGGCTTCTAAAGCCACCTCTGGGGTCACCAGAGGCACCTCAAGAGCCACCAAGGTCACCTAATGGCTTCTAAAGCCACCTCTGGGGTCACCAGAGGCACCTCCAGCCCCATCTCTGGGTCCTCCAGCCCCATCTCTGGGTCCTCCAGCCCCACGTGTGGGTCCTTCTGGGTCCTCACCCGATACTCCTTGATCTCCTCCTGCAGGATCTGGTCGGCGTCGGCGTAAACCTCCACCTTGCGCTGCTTCTCCAGCTTCCGGCGCAGCCGCGACAGCTCCTCCTGCACCAAAAATAACCCCCAACACACCCACCCACCCTATAGGGACCTGGAGAGACACTAGAGAGACCCAGAGAGACTAATAGAGACCATAGAGACCCCATAGAGACCAATAGAGACCATAGAGACCCCATAGAGACCAACAGAGACCAATAGAGACCCCATAGAGACCATAGAGACCAATAGAGACCCCATAGAGACCATAGAGACCCCATAGAGACCAATAGAGACCCCACAGAGACCAATAGAGACACATAGAGACCCATAGAGCCCCCATAGAGACTCACAGAGACTCCATAGAGACCAATAGAGACCAATAGAGACCCCATGGAGATCAATAGAGACCCATAGAGCCCCCATAGAGACTCACAGAGCCCCCATAGAGACTCACAGAGACTCCATAGAGACCAATAGAGACCCCACAGAGATCAATAGAGCCCCCATAGAGACTCACAGAGACTCCATAGAGACCAATAGAGACCCCATGGAGACCCCATGGAGATCAATAGAGACACAGAGAGATCCATAGAGACACATAGAGACCCAATAGAGACCCATAGAGAGACACATAGAGACTCCATAGAGACCCATAGAGACCCATAGAGACATCATAGACATCCCATAGAGACCCCATAGACACCCCATAGAGACCCCATAGAGATCCATAGAGACACATAGAGACTCCATAGAGACCAATAGAGACCATAGAGACTCCATAGAGACCAATAGAGACCCATAGAGACCCAACAGACCATAGAGACCCATAGAGCCCCCATAGAGACTCACAGAGAGACACATAGAGACTCCATAGAAACCAATAGAGACCACAGAGAGACATAGAGACCATAGAGACCCATAGAGACTCACAGAGAGACACATAGAGACTCCATAGAAACCAATAGAGACCCAAAGAGACCAATAGAGACAGATAGAGACCCCATAGAGATCAATAGAGACACATAGAGACCCATAGAGCTCCCATAGAGACAGAGAGACTCCATAGAGACCCATAGAGAGACACAGAGACCCATAGAGACATAGAGACCAGAGAGACCCATAGAGACAGATAGAGACCCCAGAGAGATCAATAGAGACACATGGAGATCCATAGAGACACACAGAGACCCTATAGAGACCCTATACAGACACATAGAGACCCAACAGAGATTCATAGGGACCCATAGAGACCCATAGGGACTCCACAGAGACCTCATAGAGACCCCTTAGAGAGCCCATAGAGCCCCATAGAGACCCTATAGAGATCATAGACACCCAATAGAGACTCATAGAGGCCCATAGGGACCCCACAGAGACACCATAAAGACCCATAGAGACCCATAGAGACCTCACGGAGACCCCATAGAGACTCACAGAGACCCATAAAGACTCCACAGAGGCTCATAGAGACCCATAGAGAACCATAGGGACCAATAGAGACCCCATAGAGACACATAGAGACCCCATAGAGAGACACAGAGATCCCATAGAGACCCCATAGAGACCCCACAGAGCCCCATAGAGACCCCATAGAGCCCCATAGAGACCCCATAGAGACCCCATAGAGCCCCCATTGTGACCCATAAGTTCCCACCTGTGCCCTCTTGAGGCTGAGAGCCTCCTTGTCCTTGGCGGCTCTGTTCTCGGCGGCCACTGCCTGCAGCTCCCGCAGGCGTCCGGCCACGTGCTCCCCCTGCGCCCGCAGGTCCTCGGCCAGCTGGGCAGCCTCCACCGCCTGCGTCCGTCCCGGAAAAGAGTCCCCCCCGCCCCCCGCCGCGACCCCCAGGTCAGCCGGAGAGGCCCGAGAACCGACCAGGGAGAGCCCAAAAGGGACCTAAAGGGGCTGAAAGGTCAACCCGAGGGACCCAAATGGGACCTAAAGGGGCTGAAAGGTCAACCCGAGGGACCCAAAAGGGACCTAAAGGGGCTGAAAGGTCAACCCGAGGGACCTAAAGGGACCTAAAGGGGCTGAAAGGTCAACCCAAGGGACCCAAAGGTCAACTCGAGGGACCCAAAAGGGACCTAAAGGTCAACCTGAGGGACCCAAAAGGGACCTAAAGGTCAACCCAAGGGACCCAAAAGGGACCTAAAGGTCAACCTGAGGGACCCAAAAGGGACCTAAAGGGGCCGAAAGGTCAACCCGAGGGACCCAAAAGGGACCTAAAGGGACCTAAAGGTCAACCTGAGGGACCCAAAAGGGACCTAAAGGGACCTAAAGGTCAACCCGAGGGATCCAAAAGGGACCTAAAGGTCAACCTGAGGGACCCAAAAGGGACCTAAAGGGGCCAAAAGGTCAACCCGAGGGACCCAAACGGGAGCCGGGAGAGCCCAAAACTTTGGTTCCTACCTCAGAAACTTTGGTTCCCACCTCAAAAAACTAAGTTTCGACCTCAAAAAACGCTGGTTCCCACCTCAAAAGCTTGAGTTTCCACCTCAAAAGCTTGAGTTTCAACCCCAAAAACTTGAGGTCCCACCAGATTTAAGGTCCCCCCCCCCACACATCCCCCTCAAACTTAGGTTCCCACCTCAGGAACTTTGGTTCCTACCTCCAAAAATTGCGTTTCGACCTCAATAACTTGAGTTCCTACCTCGGAAACTTCAGTTCCCACTTAAAAAAAACTTGAGGTCCCACCACATTTAAGGTCCCCCCCCTCCTTAAAACTTGGGTTCCCACCTCAGAAACTTCGGTTCCCACCTCAAAACTTTGGTTCCTACCTCAAAACCTTGAGGTCCCACCATATTTAAGGTCCCCCCGGGTCCCTCACTCCTCAAAAACTCGAGTTCCCACCTCAGAAACTTTGGTTCCCACCTCCAATTCCTGACTTCCGACCCCAAAACCTTGAGGTCCCACCATATTTAAGGTCCCCCCCCGGGTCCCCCACTCCTCAAAACTTGAGTTCCCACCCTCAGAAACTTTGGTTCCCACCTCCAATTCCTGACTTCCGACCCCAAAACCTTGAGTTCTGGCCCCAAAACCTTGAGGTCCCACCATATTTAAGGTCCCCCCGGGTTCCTCACTCCTCAAAAACTCGAGTTCCCACCTCAGAAACTATGGTTCCCACCTCCAATTCCTGACTTCCGACCCCAAAACCTTGAGGTCCCACCATATTTAAGGTCCCCCCGGGTCCCCCACTCCTCAAAACTTGAGTTCCCACCCTCAGAAACTTTGGTTCCCACCTCCAATTCCTGACTTCCGACCCCAAAACCTTGAGTTCCGGCCCCAAAACCTTGAGGTCCCACCATATTTAAGGTCCCCCCGGGTCCCCCACTCCTCAAAACTCGAGTTCCCACCCTCAGAAACTTTGGTTCCCACCTCCAATTCCTGACTTCCGACCCCAAAACCTTGAGTTCCGGCCCCAAAACCTTGAGGTCCCACCATATTTAAGGTCCCCCCGGGTCCCCCACTCCTCAAAACTCGAGTTCCCACCTTCAGAAACTTTGGTTCCCACCTCCAATTCCTGACTTCTGACCCCAAAACCTTGAGGTCCCACCATATTTAAGGTCCCCCCGGGTCCCTCACTCCTCAAAAACTCGAGTTCCCACCTCAGAAACTTTGGTTCCCACCTCCAATTCCTGACTTCCGACCCCAAAACCTTGAGGTCCCACCGCATTTAAGGTCCCCCCGGGTCCCCCACTCCTCAAAACTTGAGTTCCCACCCTCAGAAACTTTGGTTCCCACCTCCAATTCCTGACTTCCGACCCCAAAACCTTGAGTTCCGGCCCCAAAACCTTGAGGTCCCACCATATTTAAGGTCCCCCCCGGGTCCCTCACTCCTCAAAAACTCGAGTTCCCACCTCAGAAACTTTGGTTCCCACCTCCAATTCCTGACTTCCGACCCCAAAACCTTGAGGTCCCACCATATTTAAGGTCCCCCCGGGTCCCTCACTCCTCAAAAACTCGAGTTCCCACCTCAGAAACTTTGGTTCCCACCTCCAATTCCTGACTTCCGACCCCAAAACCTTGAGGTCCCACCATATTTAAGGTCCCCCCGGGTCCCCCACTCCTCAAAACTCGAGTTCCCACCCTCAGAAACTTTGGTTCCCACCTCCAATTCCTGACTTCCGACCCCAAAACCTTGAGGTCCCACCATATTTAAGGTCCCCCCGGGTCCCCCACTCCTCAAAACTCGAGTTCCCACCCTCAGAAACTTTGGTTCCCACCTCCAATTCCTGACTTCCGACCCCAAAACCTTGAGTTCCGGCCCCAAAACCTTGAGGTCCCACCATATTTAAGGTCCCCCCGGGTCCCTCACTCCTCAAAAACTCGAGTTCCCACCTCAGAAACTTTGGTTCCCACCTCCAATTCCTGACTTCCGACCCCAAAACCTTGAGGTCCCACCATATTTAAGGTCCCCCCCGGGTCCCCCACTCCTCAAAACTCGAGTTCCCACCCTCAGAAACTTTGGTTCCCACCTCCAATTCCTGACTTCCGACCCCAAAACCTTGAGTTCTGGCCCCAAAACCTTGAGGTCCCACCATATTTAAGGTCCCCCCCGGGCCCCCCCGCCCCTCAAAACTTGAGTTCCCACCTCAACCTCTTGAGTTCCGACCCCAAATTCTTGACTTCTGAGCCCAAACCCTTCGGTTCCCACCCTGGGACCTCCGCGTCCGTCCCCTATTGGGGTCCCCACCTTCCTCTTGTTGAGCTCGAGGGCCTGCGAGCGCAGGGCCAGCTCCTTCTCCACGGCGGCCAAGCTGCTCTGCAGCCCTCGCTCCTTCTCCTCCAGCTTCTGCACCACCTGCAGCTGCGCGTCCACCTGCGCCCGGGGGGGGGGGGGACAGAAAATGTGGGGACACCACCAACAAAAAACCCACCTGGAGCTCCAGGAGAACCTGTTCTACCACCTTAAGCTCCTCCTGGAGCTGCTCAAGCAACTGGATCCAACCTCAACCTCCACCTGGAGCTCCAGGAGAACCTGTTCTACCACCTTAAGCTTCTACCTGGAGCTCCTCAAGCAACTGGATCCAACCTGGAGCTCCAGGAGAACCTGTTCTACCACCTTAAGCTCCTCTTGGAGCTCCTGAAGCACTTGGAGAGCACGTGGAGCTCCAGAGGAACCTGTTCTACCACCTTAAGCTTCCACCTGGAGCTCCTCAAGCAACTGGAACCAACCTCCACCTCCACCTGGAGCTCCTCAAGCACCTGGATCCAACCTCAACCTCCTCCTGGAGCTCCAGGAGAACCTGTTCTACCACCTTAAGCTTCTACCTGGAGCTCCTCAAGCAACTGGATCCAACCTCAACCTCCACCTGGAGCTCCTCAAGCACCTGGAACCAACCTCAACCTCCTCCTGGAGCTCCTCAAGCAACTGGATCCAACCTCAACCTCCTCTTGGAGCTCCTCAAGCACCTGGAGAGCACCTGGAGCTCCAGAGGAACCTGTTCTACCACCTTAAGCTTCTACCCGGAGCTCCTCAAGCAACTGGAACCAACTTGGATCCAACCTGAACCTCCTCCTGGAGCATCTCAGGCACCTGGAACTCACCTGGAACCAACCTCAACCTCCTCCTGGAGCTCCCCAAGCAACTGGAACCAACCTGGATCCCACCTTGAGCTCCACTTGGAGCTCCTGAAGTACCTGGAGAGCACCTGGAGCTCCAGAGGAACCTGTTCTACCACCTTAAGCTTCCACCTGGAGCTCCTCAAGCAACTGGATCCAACTTCCACCTCCTCCTGGAGCTCCAGAGGAACCTGTTCTACCACCTTAAGCTTCTACCTGGAGCTCCTCAAGCAACTGGATCCAACCTCCACCTCCTCCTGGAGCTCCTCAAGCAACTGGAACCAACCTCAACCTCCACCTGGAGCTCTAGGAGAACCTGTTCTACCACCTTAAGCTTCTACCTGGAGCTCCTCAAGCAACTGGATCCAACCTGGAGCTCCAGGAGAACCTGTTCTACCACCTTAAGCTTCCACCTGGAGCTCCTCAAGCAACTGGATCCAACCTCAACCTCCACCTGGAGCTCCTGAAGTACCTGGAGAGCACCTGGAGCTCCAGAGGAACCTGTTCTACCACCTTAAGTTTCTACCTGGAGCTCCTCAAGCAACTGGAACCAACTTGGATCCAACCTCAACCTCCTCCTGGAGCATCTCAGGCACCTGGAACTCACCTGGAACCAACCTCAACCTCCTCCTGGAGCTCCAGAGGAACCTGTTCTACCACCTTAAGCTTCTACCTGGAGCTCCTCAAGCAACTGGAACCAACCTCAGCCTTCGACTTGGAGCTCTTCAAGCACCTGGAGAGCAACTGGATCCAACCTCAACCTCCTCCTGGAGCTCCTCAAGCACCTGGAGAGCACCTGGAGCTCCAGAGGAACCTGTTCTACCACCTTAAGCTTCTACCTGGAGCTCCTCAAGCAACTGGAGCTCATCTGGACCTTCGACCTGGAGCTCCTCAAGCACCTGGAGAGCACCTGGATCCAACCTCAACCTCCTCCTGGAGCTCCTCAAGCACCTGGAGCTCCAGGAGAACCTGTTCTACCACCTTAAGCTTCCACCTGGAGCTCCTCAAGCAACTGGATCCAACCTCCACCTCCACCTGGAGCTCCTCAAGCACCTGGAACCAACCTCAACCTCCTCCTGGAGCTCCAGGAGAACCTGTTCTACCACCTTAAGCTCCTTCTGGAGCTCCTCAAGCAACTGGATCCAACCTCAACCTCCACCTGGAGCTCCAGGAGAACCTGTTCTACCACCTTAAGCTTCCACCTGGAGCTCCTCAAGCAACTGAAACCCACTTAGATCCAAGCTCCACCTCCTCCTGGAGCTCCTCCGCCCCCCCCTGGACCATCCCGGGTCCTCACCTGGGCCTTGAGGGCGAGGACCTGCTCGGCCAACTCGTCCTTCTCCTCGCGCAGGAGCTTGTGGATCTGGTTGGCCTTGATGCGCTCGGACATCAGCTTGAAGTTGGCGTCGTCCTTCTCGCGCAGCTGCTGCAGCAGCCGCAGGTTCTGCTCCTGCATGTCCTCGAAGGCCTGGCCGGTCACGTCCATCTCCGACAGGAGGGCCTCCTCCTCCTGCCCCAGGGGACGGGAGGGTCACCTGGAGGTCCTCGAGGCCACCAGGAGCGACTCGAGGGCCACCAGGAGGTCCCTCGAGGCCGTAAACGTTCTCCGATTCTGCCATGAAGTCCCCCAGTTCTACCATAAAGTCCTCCAAAGGCACCAGAAGGTCCTCCAAAGGCACCAGAAGGTCCTCCAAAGGCACCGGAAGGTCCTCCAAAGGCACCAGGAGGTTCCTCAAGGGCCACTAGGAGGTTCCTCGAGGTCACTAAGAGGTTCCCTGAGGCCACTAGGAGCAACTCGAGACCATCAGGAGGTTCCTCGAGGCCACTAGAAGGTTCCTTGAGGCCACGAGGAGCAACTTGAGGCCACCAGGAGGTCCCTCGAGGCCGTAAATGTTCTCCGATTCTGCCATAAAGTCCCCCAGTTCTACCATAAAGTCCTCCAAAGGCACCAGAAGGTCCTCCAAAGGCACCAGGAGGACCCTCAAGGTCATCGCAAGGTCCTCCGAGGGCACCAGGAGGTTCCCTGAGGCCACCAGGAGGTTCCTCGAGGCCACAAAGTCTTACAGTTCTACCATGAAGTCCCCCAGTTCCACCATAAAGTCCTCCAAAGGCACCAGAAGGTCCTCCAAAGGCACCGGAAGGTCCTCCAAAGGCACCAGGAGGACCCTCAAGGTCATCGCAAGGTCCTCCGAGGGCACCAGGAGGTTCCTCATGGGCCACTAGGAGGTTCCTCGAGGCCACTAGGAGGTTCCTCGAGGCCACTAGGAGTGACTTGAGGCCACTAGGAGCGACTTGAGGCCACCAGGAGGTCCCTCGAGGCCGTAAATGTTCTCCGATTCTGCCATAAAGTCCCCCAGTTCTACCATAAAGTCCTCCAAAGGCACCAGAAGGTCCTCCAAAGGCACCAGGAGGTCCTCCAAGGTCATCACAAGGTCCTCCGAGGGCACCAGGAGGTTCCCTGAGGCCACCAGGAGGTTCCTCGAGGCCACAAAGTCTTACAGTTCTACCATGAAGTCCCCCAGTTCCACCATAAAGTCCTCCAAAGGCACCAGAAGGTCCTCCAAAGGCACCGGAAGGTCCTCCAAAGGCACCAGGAGGACCCTCAAGGTCATCGCAAGGTCCTCCGAGGGCACCAGGAGGTTCCTCAAGGGCCACTAGGAGGTTCCTCGAGGCCACTAGGAGCGACTTGAGGCCTCTAGAAGGTCCCTCGAGGCCATAAATGTTCTCCAATTCTACTATAACGTCCTCCAAGGTCATCGCAAGGTCCTCCGAGGGCACCAGGAGGTTCCCTGAAGTCACTAGGAGGTTCCTTGAGGCCACTAGGAGGTCCCTCGAGGCCATAATGTTCTCCAATTCTACCATAAAGTCCCCCAGTTCTACCATAAAGTCCTCCAAAGGCACCAGGAGGTCCTCCAAAGGCACCAGGAGGACCCTCAAGGCCACCAAAACCTCCCTCAAAGGCACCAGGAGGTCCCTCGAGGTCATCGCAAGGTCCTCCGAGGGCACCAGGAGGTTCCTCAAGGGCCACTAGGAGCGACTTGAGGCCACTAGGAGGTTCCTCGAGGCCACAACGTTCTCCAGTTCCACCACGAAGTCCCTCCAAGGGCACCGGGATGACCCCCAAGGCCACAACCCCTCCCGGCAGGGGCTCCTAAGCCACGCCCCCTCCATGCAATCCTATGGGGCTGAAGCCACGCCCCCTCCATGCAATCCTATGGGGTTAAAGCTACACTCCCTCCATTTAACCCTATGGGCTTTGAAGCCACACCTCCTCCATTTAATCCTATGGGGTTGAAGCCACGCCCCCTCCAGCCAATCCTACAGGCCTCAAAGCCACGCCCCCTCCATTTATCCCTATGGGGTGGAAGCCACAATCCCTCCATTCAATCCAATGGGGCTGAAGCCACACCCCCTCCCTTAAATCCCATGGACATTTAAGCCACGCCTACTCCATTTAATCCTGAGGCTGAAGCCACACCCCCTCCACTCCTATAGGCCTCAAAGCCACGCCCCCTCCATTTATCCCTATGGGGTTGAAGCCACGCTCTCTCCATTCAATCCTATGGGGCTGAAGCCACGCCCCCTCCACTCACTCCTATAGGCCTCAAAGCCACGCCCCCTCCAACCAATCCTATGGGGCTGAAGCCACGCCCCCTCCCTTCACTCCTATGGGGCTAAAGTCACCCCCCCCTCCATTTAACCCTATGGGCTTCAAAGCCACACCCTCTCCATTTATCCCTATGGGCTTTTAAGCCACGCCCCCTCCATTTAACTCTATGGGTGTTGAAGCCACACTCTCTCCATTCAATCCTACGGGGCTGAAGCCACGCCCCCTCCATTTATCCCTATGGGTACTGAAGCCACGCCCCCTCCAGTCACTCCTTTGGGCATTGAAGCCACACTCTCCACTCAATCCTATGGGGCTTTTAAGCCACGCCCCCTCCATTTAATCCTATGGGTATTGAAGCCACGCCCCATCCCTTTAAGTCTGTGGGCACTGAAGCCACGCCCCCTCCATTTAACTCTATGGCTGTTGAAGCTACACCCTCTCCCTTAAATCCCATGGACATTTAAGCCACGCCCCCTCCATTTATCCCTATGGGCATCGAAGCCACGCCCCCTCCATTTATCCTTATGGGCTTAAAGCCACACACTCGCTCTCCATTCAATCCTATGGGCACTGAAGCCACGCCCCCTCCATTTATCCCTATGGGGCTGAAGCCACGCCCCCTCCATTCACTCCTATGGGCACTGAAGCAACGCCCCCTCCATCTATCCCTATGGGCTTAAAGCCACACACTCGCTCTCCATTCAATCCTATGGGCACTGAAGCCACGCCCCCTCCATCTATCCCTATGGGGTTGAAGCCACACACTCTCTCCATTGAATCCTATGGGCACTGAAGCCACGCCCCCTCCATTTATCCCTATGGGGTTGAAGCCACGCCCCCTCCATTTATCCCTGAGGCTGAAGCCACGCCCCCTCCATCTATCCTTATGGGCTTAAAGCCACACACTCTCTCCATTCAATCCTATGGGCACTGAAGCCACGCCCCCTCCATTTATCCCTATGGGCTTAAAGCCACACACTCTCTCCATTCAATCCTATGGGCACTGAAGCCACGCCCCCTCCATTCATCCCTATGGGGCTGAAGCCACGCCCCCTTCAGTCACTCCTATGGGGCCAAAGCCTCACCCCTTCCCTCCCTCTGAGCCTCTACTCCCTTTCCCTCTCCCCTTAGGCCCCTCCTTGCTCCCCTTAAGCCCCTCCCCTGAGGCTTTAAGCCCCTCCCCTGAGGCTTTAAGCCCCTCCCCCTGAGGCTTTAAGCCCCTCCCACCTGCTTGGTGGCCGCCAGCTTGCGCTGGAGGTGCTCGATCTGCTCCTCGCTCTGGCGCAGGCGCCTCAGGGCCTCCTCGTCCGCCAGCTTCTTGCTCTCGCGCCGCTCCCGCTCCTCCAGCTCCCGCGCCCGCGCCCGCAGCTCCTCCGCCTGCACCAGATCAGCAATTAGCGCTCGTCAACCGCCTCGTCACAGGCTTGACGGGGGCTGGAGACGCCCGAGGAGGCGGAGAGGAGCCTTTCATCCACCTCCTCACCTCCTCCTGGAGCTCCTCAGGCAGCTTGATCCGACCTGGATCCAACCTCGACCTCCGCCTGGAGCTCCTCAAGCAACTGGAACCAACCTGGATCCCTCCTCAACCTCCTGCTGGAGCTCCTGGAGCTCCTCAGGCACCTTGATCCGACTTGGATCCAACCTCCACCTCCACCTGGAGCTCCTCAAGCACCTGGAACCCACCTCGACCTCCTCCTGGAGCAACTCAGACACCTTGATCCTACCTGGATCCCTCCTCCACCTCCTCCTGGAGCTCCTCAGGCAACTGGATCCAACCTCAACCTCCTCCTGGAGCTCCTCAAGCACCTGGAGAGCACCTGGAGCTCCAGGAGAACCTGTTCTACCACCTTAAGCTTCTACCTGGAGCTCCTCAAGCAACTGGATCCAACCTCCACCTTCGACTTGGAGCTCCTCAAGCACCTGGAAGCCACTTAGATCCAACCTCCACCTCCTCCTGGAGCTCCTCAAGCAACTGGATCCAACCTCAACCTTCGACTTGGAGCTCCTCAAGCACCTGGAACCAACCTCAACCTCCACCTGGAGCTCCAGGAGAACCTGTTCTACCACCTTAAGGTTCTACCTGGAGCTCCTCAAGCAACTGGATCCAACCTCCACCTCCTCCTGGAGCTCCAGGAGAACCTGTTCTACCACCTTAAGGTTCTACCTGGAGCTCCTCAAGCAACTGGATCCAACCTCCACCTCCTCCTGGAGCTCCAGGAGAACCTGTTCTACCACCTTAAGCTTCTACCTGGAGCTCCTCAAGCAACTGGAACCAACCTGGATCAAACCTCCACCTCCTCCTGCAGCTCCTCAAGCAACTGGATCCAAAGTCAACCTTTGACTTGGAGCTCCTCAAGCATCTGGATCCAACCTGAACCTCCTCCTTGAGCTCCTCAAGCAACTGGAACCAACCTCAACCTCCACCTGGAGCTCCAGAGGAACCTGTTCTACCACCTTAAGCTTCTACCTGGAGCTCCTCAAGCAACTGGATCCAACCTGAACCTCCTCCTGGAGCTCCTCAAGCAACTGGATCCAACCTCAACCTTCGAGTTGGAGCTCCTCAAGCAACTGGAACTAACTTGGATCCAACCTGAACCTCCTCAAGCAACTGGATCCAACCTCCACCTCCTCCTGGAGCTCCAGGAGAACCTGTTCTACCACCTTAAGCTCCTCCTGGAGCTCCTCAAGCAACTGGATCCAACCTCAACCTTCGACTTGGTGCTCCTCAAGCACCTGGAGCTCCATGAGAAGAAGGTTCTCCTCCTCCTCAACCTCCTCCTGGAGCTCCTCAAGCAACTGGAACCAACCTGGATCCAACCTCCACCTCCTCCTGTAGCTCCAGGAGAACCTGTTCTACCACCTTAAGGTTCCACCTGGAGCTCCTCAAGCACCTGGATCCAACCTCAACCTCCACCTGGAGCTCCAGGAGAACCTGTTCTACCACCTTAAGCTTCTACCCGGAGCTCCTCAAGCAACCGGATCCAACCTCCACCTTCGACTTGGAGCTCCTCAAGCACCTGGAAGCCACTTAGATCCAACCTCCACCTCCTCCTGGAGCTCCTCAAGCAACTGGATCCAACCTGGAGCTCCAGGAGAACCTGTTCTACCACCTTAAGCTTCCACCTGGAGCTCCTCAAGCACCTGGAACCAACCTCCACCTCCTCCTGGAGCTCCTCAAGCACCTGGATCCAACCTGGAGCTCCAGAGGAGCCCTGTTCTCCCGCCTCCTGCTGCTCCTCGAGCCCTTCTCCTCGTTAAAGCCCCTTCGTTAGTTCTCAGCGTGTTCCTGGGGTGGGGGAGGGGGGGTGGGGGGGGGGAGGCCCCTGACCTCGGCCTTGCTCTTCCTCTCGGCCGCCATCAGCTGCACCTTGTCTCGCTGCTCCTTGGGAGCCGATTTGTACATGTCCAGCAGCAGCTTCATCTCCTTCTGGCTCTCCTGGGCCTTCCTGCAAAGGGTTAACGGGGCCCCGAGTCACCCTCGACCCCGACCCCGACCCCGACCCCGACCCCGACCCCGACCCAAGGGGCGGAAAAAAAGGGCCTCCGAGGGAAGCCAAGTGGCACAAAAAATAAAACACCCACCAACAGCCGCGTTAGAAAAGCCTCAAAACAGACCCGAAGAGCCACAGGGGGAAAACCACAAAATGCCTCGAAATTACAGGAAAAAAAAAAACGCAAAATGCCTCGAAATTACAGGGAAAAAAAACAAAACGCAAAATGCCTCGAAATTACAGGGAAAAAAAAAAACGCAAAATGCCTCGAAATTACAGGGAAAAAAAAAACGCAAAATGCCTCGAAATTACAGGGAAAAAAAAAAACGCAAAATGTCTCGAAATTACAGGAAAAAAAAAACGCAAAATGCCTCGAAATCACAGGGAAAAAAAAAAAAAAACACAAAATGCCTCGAAATCACAGGAAAAAAAAAAAACACAAAATGCCTCGAAATCACAGGAAAAAAAAAAAACCCCTTCGAAGTGACACAAAATTATAGGAAAAAAAAGCACCAAAACGACACAAAAATCACAGAAAAAAACCCTTCAAAGTGACACAAAATCACAGGAAAAAAAAAAACCCCTTCGAAGTGACACAAAATCACAGGAAAAAAAAGCACCAAAACGACACAAAAATCACAGAAAAAAAAACCCTTCGAAGTGACACAAAATCACAGGAAAGAAAAACCACAAAATGCCTCGAAATCACAGGGAAAAAAAAAAACACAAAATGCCTCAAAATCACAGGAAAAAAAACCCCTTTGAAGTGACATAAAATCACAGGAAAAAAAAAGCACCAAAATGACACAAAATCACAGGAAAAAAAAACCCTTCGAAGTGACACAAAATCATAGGAAAAAAAAAGCACCAAAACGACACAAAAATCACAGAAAAAAAAAACTCTTCGAAGTGACACAAAATCACAGGAAAAAAAAACCCTTCGAAGTGACATAAAATCACAGGAAAAAAACCCTTCGAAGTGACACAAAATCACAGGAAAAAAAAAGCACCAAAATGCCTCAAAATCACAGGAAAAAAAAAAACCACAAAATGTCTCGAAATCACAGGAAAAAAAAAAAAAACACAAAATGCCTCGAAATCACAGGGAACAAAAAAAACTCTTCGAAGTGACACAAAATCACAGGAAAAAAACCCCACAAAATGCCTCGAAATCACAGGGAAAAAAAACCCCTTCAAAGTGACACAAAATCATTGGAAAAAAAACCTTTCGAAGTGACTCAAAATCATAGGAAAAAAACCCCTTTGAAGTAACACAAAATCACAGGAAAAAAAAGCACCAAAATGACACAAAAATCACAGAAAAAAAACCCCTTCGAAGTGACACAAAATCACAGGAAAAAAAAAACCCTTCGAAGTGACACAAAATCACAGGAGAAAAAAAAAAAACGAGCCAAATGAGGCAAAATCCCACAAAACACCGAAAGGACCCAAAAACCCCACAAAAAAAAAAGATCCCCAAGTGCCACAAAAAACCCCTCAAAATGCCCCAAAAATCCCCCCAAAGAGCCCCAAAGAGCCCCAAAGAGCCCCAAAGGGTCCCATAAGGCCCCATAAGGCCCCGAAATCCTCACTTGAGCTCCACCCTGAGCTGCTTGAGCACCTCCGAGTCCTTCTTCTTGCCGCCCTCCTCGGGGGGACCCTTGAGGCGGTCGCGCTCCCTGCGACCTCTCGGCGACCCCTCCTCCCCTTCGGGAGGAGGAGGAGGAGGGGGGAGGGGTGGGGAGGGGCTCCTTGAGGCGGGGAGGGGGGGGAGGGGTGGGGGTCGCCGTGAGGACAACGGGAGGAGGAGGAGCTTCCTCTTCCTCTTGGGGGCGACGAGGGGGGTCGGGGGTGGGGGTGGGGTTGGGGGGAGGGGCCTCGCGTTTGGGGTCTTGG
>JAUMJK010002491.1:5000-31963 GCA_033558105.1 Coccyzus lansbergi
GGTAATTGTTTTGGTAGTTTGTTTACTTTGTGGTTAGTGACTTCCTGGGTGTGTGTTGGGGGTGGGTGTGGGTGAAAAAAAATTTTTAAGTTATTTGCATATTTTGTTTAGTGATTTGTGGATTGAGTTCTTAATTATTTTTTGGGTCAGTGTTGGTGGTTGGTGTTTTGAACAGGTGTGAGTGGAGAAAAAATTTTTGGTACTTCATTTGCATATTTTGTGCAGTTTGGTGCTTAATTAGTTTGGTGCTGTGGTGGGAGTGTGGCGGGGGGGCGTGGAGAGGGGCGGGGGGGCGTGGAGAGGGGCGGAGGGGCGTGGCGGGGGGGCGTGGAGAGGGGCGGAGGGGCGTGGCGGGGGGGCGTGGAGAGGGGCGGAGGGGCGTGGCGGGGGGGCGTGGAGAGGGGCGGAGGGGCGTGGCGGGGGGGCCTGGCGAGGGGCGGAGGGGCGTGGCGGGGGGGCCTGGCGAGGGGCGGAGGGGCGTGGCGGGGGGGCGTGGCGAGGGGCGGAGGGGCGTGGCGGGGGGGCGGCAGGGCGGGGGGCGTGGCGGGGGGGCGGCAGGGCGGGGGGCGTGGCGGGGGGGCGGCAGGGCGGAGGGGCGTGGCGGGGGCGTGGCAGGGCGGAGGGGCGTGGCAGGGCGGAGGGGCGTGGCGGGGGCGTGGCAGGGCGGAGGGGCGTGGCGGGGGGCGTGGCAGGGCGGAGGGGCGTGGCGGGGGGCGTGGCAGGGCGGAGGGGCGTGGCGAGGGGCGTGGCAGGGCGGAGGGGCGTGGCGAGGGGCGTGGCAGGGCGGAGGGGCGTGGCGAGGGGCGTGGCAGGGCGGAGGGGCGTGGCGAGGGGCGTGGCAGGGCGGAGGGGCGTGGCGAGGGGCGTGGCAGGGCGGAGGGGCGTGGCGAGGGGCGTGGCAGGGCGGAGGGGCGTGGCGAGGGGCGTGGCAGGGCGGAGGGGCGTGGCGAGGGGCGTGGCAGGGCGGAGGGGCGTGGCGAGGGGCGTGGCAGGGCGGAGGGGCGTGGCAGGGCGGAGGGGCGTGGCAGGGGGCGTGGTGAGGGATTGTGTCATGGTGGGGGGTGGGGTTGTGAGGTCGTGTTAACGTTAGGGGTGGGGTTGTGTGGGTGTGTGTTTTTGTGTGGTGGTTTGTTGATGGATTGTGTGTTGTGGGAAAAAATTTTTTTTTGTAGTTTGCATAATTAATTTATTCATTATGGTGGATGGGGTGTGATTGGGCCTGGTGTGGGGATTTGTGTTTGGTAATTGGTAGGTTAGTGTATGGGTGGGGTTTTATTGTGGGTGTAATTGGTTCTGTGTGTGTAGGGGGGTGTTTAGTGGGATGGGTGTGTGAATGCATGTGTGGTTGGTACAGGTGGTTTTGGGGGGGGTAATTATCTCCCTATATAGTAGTATATAAAAAGAAGAAAAATAATAAGTCTGGTGCAGCCTGGTGCAGCCCTAGAAAATTGGGTTGGTCTCTGGGAGTAATTTTTTATTTTTAAATTTTTTTTATTTAAATTTAATTTTTTACTCCCAGAGACCAAGCCTGGGTCTAGGGCTGCTCTGATTCAAAACCTTAAAACAGAATTCTAAAAAACTTGAAGTCAAGTTTATAGAATTCTGATTCAAGGTTTTGAATCAGAAAACTAAAGTGAAAAGTAGGAAAGAAAGAAAAGACAAAAATAAACTGACACAACCCTGAAAAACCTTTATTGCACTGTCTAAGAGGAGAGTTTTTATTTGCTTTATTAGTAAAAAGGACTGAGAGCATTCTTTAAGTTACAAGACATGGAAAAAGGATTACAGAGTCCAAAATACAAAGTTTAAGACGCAAGCCAACACAGTCAAATACAGAGTACAAAGTTTAAGACGCAAGCCAACACAGTCAAATACAGAGTACAAAGTTTAAGACACAAGCCAACAAAGTCAAATACAGAGAACAAAATTTAAGACGCAAGCCAACAAAGTCAAATACAGAGTTCAAAATTTAAGACGCAAGCCAACAAAGTCAAATACAGAGTTCAAAGTTTAAGACGCAAGCCAACAAAGTCAAATACAGAGTCCAAAACACAAAGTTTAAGACGCAAGCCAACAAAGTCAAATACAGAGTACAAAGTTTAAGACGCAAGCCAACAAAGTCAAATACAGAGTACAAAGTTTAAGACGCAAGCCAACAAAGTCAAATACAGAGTACAAAGTTTAAGACGCAAGCCAACAAAGTCAAATACAGAGTACAAAGTTTAAGACGCAAGCCAACAAAGTCAAATACAGAGTACAAAGTTTAAGACGCAAGCCAACAAAGTCAAATACAGAGTCCGAAATACAAAGTTTAAGACGCAAGCCAACAAAGTCAAATACAGAGTACAAAGTTTAAGACGCAAGCCAACAAAGTCAAATACAGAGTACAAAGTTTAAGACGCAAGCCAACAAAGTCAAATACAGAGTACAAAGTTTAAGACGCAAGCCAACAAAGTCAAATACAGAGTACAAAGTTTAAGACGCAAGCCAACAAAGTCAAATACAGAGTACAAAGTTTAAGACGCAAGCCAACAAAGTCAAATACAGAGTCCGAAATACAAAGTTTAAGACGCAAGCCAACAAAGTCAAATACAGAGTACAAAGTTTAAGACGCAAGCCAACAAAGTCAAATACAGAGTACAAAGTTTAAGACGCAAGCCAACAAAGTCAAATACAGAGTACAAAGTTTAAGACGCAAGCCAACAAAGTCAAATACAGAGTACAAAATACAAAGTTTAAGACGCAAGCCAAAGTCAAATACAGAGTACAAAGTTTAAGACGCAAGCCAACAAAGTCAAATACAGAATACAAAATACAAAGTTTAAGAACCAAGTGAAAGTCAAATACAGAGTACAAAATTTAAGACGCAAGCCAACAAAGTCAAATACAGAGTACAAAATACAAAGTACCAAGTACAAAGTTTAGGGCACAACACAAAGTCAAATACAGAGAACAAAATACAAAGTTTAAGGCGCAAGCCAACAAAGTCAAATACAGAGTACCAAGTACAAAGTTGAAGGCACAACACAAAGTCAAATACTAAGTACAGAGTATAAAGTCAAATATAGAGTACCAAGTACAAAGTTGAAGGCACAACACAAAGTCAAATACTAAGTACAGAGTATAAAGTCAAATATAGAGTACCAAGTACAGAGTACCAAGTACAAAGTTAGGGCACAATACAACAAGTCAAATACAAACTCAAATACAGACTACAAAATACAGAGTACAAAGTTAGGGCACAACACAAGTCAAATAGAGTACCAAGTACAAAGTTAGGGCACAATACAACAAGTCAAATACAAACTCAAATACAGACTACAAAATACAGAGTACAAAGTTAGGGCACAACACAAGTCAAATAGAGTACCAAGTACAAAGTTAGGGCACAATACAACAAGTCAAATACAGCATCCAAAATACAGAGTCAAGTACAGAGTACAAAGTTAGGGCACAATACAACAAGTCAAATACAGAGTACCAAGCACAAAGTCAAATACAGAGTACCAAGCACAAAGTCAAATACAGAGTACCAAGCACAAAGTCAAATACAGAGTACCAAGCACAAAGTCAAATACAGAGTACCAAGCACAAAGTCAAATACAGAGTACAAAGTTAGGGCACAATACAACAAGTCAAATACAGAGTACAAAAAACAAAGTACAAAGTCACACACAGCACAAAATACAAAGTCAAATACAGAATACAAGATAAAGTCACACAGTGCAAAATACAAAGTTAGGGCACAACAGAATACAGAGTCAAACGCACGCTATAAAAGACAAACACAACACAAGATAAAAAGTTACAGCATAATACAGAGTACACAATACAAACTCAAATAGGGAGTACACAGTATAAAGTATAAAGTCAGGGCACAGTACAACAAAGTCAAACACAATGCAATACTGCAGAGTTAGGGCGCAATACAAAGTCAAACACAGGGCAATACAAAGTCAAACAGTGCACTACAAAGTTAGGCACAGTACAAAGTCAAACACTGCAATACAACAATGGCTAACAGTGCAATATACAAACTTAGTGCACAGCACAACAGTGTAAAGTCAGAGTACAATACAGCAAAGTCAAACACAATACAATACAGCAAAGTTCACACACAGCACATCAGTACAAAGTTAAGGAATAACACAGCAGTACAAACTCTGACTTAATGCAAGACAATAGTAGAAACTTAAACACAAAGCAACACCACAGTACAGAGTTTAAGGCACAACACCACAGTACAGAGTTTAAGGCACAACACCACAGTACAGAGTTTAAGGCACAACACCACAGTGACTCCTCTCGCCATCCCGAGGCACAGCTCCACAGCAACTCCTCTCACCATTCCAAATACTTCTTTATGTTTAGCTGTAAGTGAACTACCTGCAAAGCAAAAAAAATTACAAACAGAACATTAGACACAACCTCAAAAAGCAACACCGCCACCCCAAAACCACACACACAAACCCTCGCCCTGAAACCCCTCCTCATTCACCGGCCATCCATTCCATTTCCTACCGGCCACAACGGGCCGTCCCTCCTAGACCTTGTGGCTCCCCGGGAACGGTGTTCCTGGGTGCCTCAAAAATTAAGCCTGCCTCAACAAAACCCGGTCCCCAGTCAGTCTGCACCCAAACCTTGGCGATGAACATCGCCTAGCAGACTGGCCGGGACCGGGGAAAAAAAACCCAGCTGGGGGGGAAAAAAAAAAACCCCCCAGCTGGGAGTTTTTTATTCTATTGCATATATTTTTTAAAAGCAAACTAAGTACCTGCAAAGCAAAACAAAACATCACACACACACAACTTCAAAAAGCAACCCCGCCACCCCAAAACCAAACACACAAACCCTCGCCCTGAAACCCCTCCTCATTCACCGGCCATCCATTCCATTTCCTACCGGCCACAACGGGCCGTCCCTCCTAGACCCCGTGGCTCCCCGGGAACGGTGTTCCTGGGTGCCTCAAAAATTAAGCCTGCCTCAACAAAACCCGGTCCCCAGTCAGTCTGCACCCAAACCTTGGCGATGAACATCGCCTCGCAGACTGGCCGGGACCGGGGAAAAAAAACCCAGCTGGGGGGGAAAAAAAAAAACCCCCCAGCTGGGAGTTTTTTATTCTATTGCATATATTTTTTAAAAGCAAACTAAGTACCTGCAAAGCAAAACAAAACATCACACACACACAACTTCAAAAAGCAACCCCGCCACCCCAAAACCAAACACACAAACCCTCGCCCTGAAACCCCTCCTCATTCACCGGCCATCCATTCCATTTCCTACCGGCCACAACGGGCCATCCCTCCTAGACCCCGTGGCTCCCCGGGAACGGTGTTCCTGGGTGCCTCAAAAATTAAGCCTGCCTCAACAAAACCCGGTCCCCAGTCAGTCTGCACCCAAACCTTGGCGATGAACATCGCCTCGCAGACTGGCCGGGACCGGGGAAAAAAAACCCAGCTGGGGGGGAAAAAAAAAACCCCCCAGCTGGGAGTTTTTTATTCTATTGCATATATTTTTTAAAAGCAAACTAAGTACCTGCAAAGCAAAACAAAACATCACACACACACAACTTCAAAAAGCAACCCTGCCACCCCAAAACCAAACACACAAACCATCGCCCAGAAACCCTTCCTCATTCACCAGCCATCCATTCCATTTCCTACTGGCCACAACGGGCCGTCCCTCCTAGACCCCGTGGCTCCCCGGGAACGGTGTCACTAGGTGCCTCAAAAATTAAGCCTGCCTCAACAAGACCCAGTCCCGAGTCAGTCTGCACCCAAACCTTGGCAATGAACAAAGCCTCAAAGAGTGGCCGGGACCAGGGGGAAAATAAAACCCAGCTGGGAATTTTTTATTCTATTATTTTCTAAAATAAATCTAAGTACCTGCAAAGCTAAAACCCTTCCTTCCTAGGACAAACCACCTCCCTTCTTCCCAATGTAACCCCAGCCCCGATCCCACAACTTAACTTTCAGAGGTCCGAGAGCCTGAAGCCACGCTAGGCAGAAGCGGCCCAAATCGCATCCGCTGTCAAAGATGATCCTGCGGCGATCGGGCTCCTCTTCATCTGCAAGAAGACAGAACAAAAAACACAGTGTCAACAGTCAGCTCCACGCTACGCAGGCCCACGCTCCATTTCCCTGTTACTTGACTGACCTCAAATACTCTTGCTGTTCCAAAGGCAGCCCAACCTGGCACCTACAAAACAAGAGAGAAATACTGAGCTTACTTGCTCCGTAAAACCTGTCTCTTGGGCATCTGTTCATGCAACAGCCTCCTCACCTCTCAGAGCATTCCTCTGTGTGAAGCTTCACCCCTCTAGGCTGAGTGTGACACCTGCAAAGGAGAACACAAAAACACACATGGTAAGATACTATCCTTATAGTTAGTGAATACAACAGAGCAAAGGCAAACAAACAGGGCACAAAACAGCAAAGGCACAGCACAATACAGTGCAATACATCAAAGTCAGGGCACAATACCACAAAGTCAAACAGTGCAATACAGCAAAGAGCCAAAGTCAAAACACAAAGCAATACAGCAAAAAGTCTGGGCACAATACAGCAAAGAGCCAAAGTCAAAACACAAAGCAATACAGCAAAAAGTCTGGGCACAATATAGCAAAGACAAAGTGAACACACAGTGCAATACCACAAAAAGTCAAACAGTACAAAACAGTAAAGGCAAAGTCAGACACAATGCAACACAGGAAAGCTAGGGCGCAACACAGTGAAGTCCCACGCGGCGCGGAGCGGCAAAGTCCCACGCGGCGCGGAGCGGCAAAGTCCCACGCGGCGCGGAGCGGCAAAGTCCCACGCGGCGCGGAGCGGCAAAGTCCCACGCGGCGCGGAGCGGCAAAGTCCCACGCGGCGCGGAGCGGCAAAGTCCCACGCGGCGCGGAGCGGCAAAGTCCCACGCGGCGCGGAGCGGCAAAGTCCCACGCGGCGCGGAGCGGCAAAGTCCCACGCGGCGCGGAGCGGCAAAGTTAGGGTGCAATATGCAAAGGTAAGGCACAACACAGCAAAGTCTAACATGGGCCAATGTACAAAAGTTGGGGTGCAATATACAAAGTCAAATGCAGCACGATACAGCAAAGTCAAAGTCTAGCACAGTGCGATACAAAGTCAAAAGGCAAAGTCTAACACAGGGCAATACAACAGTGCAATACAGCCCCTCCTTGCTATGACAAACCACCCCTCTTCTTCCCAACATAACCCCGGCCCCAATCCCACTACTTAACTTTCAGAGGTCTGAGAGCCTGAAGCCACGCTCGGCAGAAGCGGCCCAAATCGCATCCGCTGTCAAAGATGATCCTGCGGCGATAGGGTTCCTCTGCCTGCACGCAACTCCATCCGTGCCCCTCGGGGCGCAGTTTGGCCCTCTACATCTGAAAAACACAACAGCAAAGCAGTCGCCCTGAGTCTCCACAATGACGAAAGAATTCCAAGCCTCTTGCCTGCTTTTGCTCACACTGCCTCGACTGTCCATGCCAGCCAAGCAAAGCTACCCCACAACCAAACCCAAACGTTAAGCTCTGCTCCCTCGGCATTCAAACCCCTCGGCTACCGCTCCAATGCCTTCTCCCACCCAGTTTTCGTCTTGCCCACACTGTTTTGGCTGTCCCCTCTGTTGCTCCAGAGACTAGTAGAAATTGCCATCCTTGCCACACTTAGGGCTGCTAGTTCTGCCACATAACAGACTGCCCTAAACTGCAACGTCTAGTCACGTCAAAACAACAAGAACAGAATCAGGCCAGACTACTTCTGCTGACTCCTATCACCTCTTCTACACACCAGGCAGAGCAGCTCCAACCAGACACAAAGACTCCCACAACACCAAAACACACAAGACCCACACTGTGATCTGGGGACAAAAGAAAAGTCATGGCGACAAGGAGGACTCCTGGGACCACGCATGCCAATAGGCAAGGCAAAGGACAGGGCTCCGAGGGAGAACCTTCGGCAGCCCTGAATAAGCAAAGAACCGTGCATGGTTCCAAAGATATGTGGACGCAACAGGCAAGATGTGCCTTTTAAAACCTATAAATGTAGAGGATGTGCGGACCGAGTCAGAGTATAAGAATCAAGAGGACATCAAGACCTGCAGAATATTTCAGACACAGCACAGTGACTACACAAACTAGACAACACCACATAGAGGCTGGAACTGCCCTGCCCATACAGGGTTTCGGCTGACAAGTAGGCCTCTCTGCCTTCACCCACCCCAAGAGGGCTCTCCCTGCATAGACCTCTCCCCTAGGCTAAGTTAAAAACCTGTCCCCACTGTCCCCAAGCCGCCTCCCACTTCCAACTCTGCTCCCTCAACTTAGCTTTCAGAGGGCCACGAATGAAGCTCTCCTTAGCCAAAGCAGCTCAAATCACATCCTATAATTGAAATAATCCTGCAGTTGCTCAGTTCCTCTTCAGCATCTGCAAGACAAAAATAATCAAAGAAAGAGAAAAACATAGTGCCTGCCATTCAGTACCACACTGCTCCCTGACAACATCTTGTACTTTGCTACCTCACCCACTGCAAAACTGCATTCTGCTCACCTGCCCCTTGCTGGCTAAGACATCAGGACGGGCAGCTGTCACAGCCTGAGGCACCTACAGTTCCAAGGCACAAAACAGCTTTTGTGTCGACGAGCAAGCTTCAGTCCCATGCTCCTCCTTACGAGGACTCCGTCTCACCTCAGACCTCACCCTCTTTCCAGAGGCTCCCCGAACAGCGCATGCCAGAACCAGAAATGCAAGGCTGAGTTGCTACATAGCACTGGGCTCTTAGACACCAATCCAGACAACCACCTCACCTTCTCACACCATTTATCTGACACAAAGCTCGGCTCTTCTGAATCCGCATGACGAACCTGCAAGAAAACACATGCTTGCACATAACCCAAAGAGAAAGGCAGCTCCAGGCAAATCCAAACTCACCCTACGCTACCTTGACAGCTCACCCACCCGGCCATCATCATCTGGGACTGCCATGTCGAGGATGCACTCCACCTGTAAACCACAAGCAGTAAAGGACTTCAGAGGCTGCAAGACACAGGAGCGAAAACTAGTGCTTCACTCAACTCACCATTGCTCTCCTCATCCCAGCCAGCTCCTCCAACACTCTCCTGCTTTGTCCATTGCCATGTACCTTCAAGGCAAAACCATAACCCATTATCTAGTAATATAGCCACCTATCACATCTTCCCACAAACACCACAGCAGACCCACCTTGCTGTGACATCTTACCCACACGCAACTCCATCTCTGGTGTGGAGGTCGGACCTCTACATCTGAAAAACACAACAGCAAAGCAGTCACCCTGATCCTCAGCAATGACCAAAGAATTCCAAGCCTCTTGCCTGCTTTTACTCACACCACCCCAACTGCACAGTACAGCCAAGCAAAGCTAGTCAACAATCAAACCCAAATATTAATTGCCTCTCTCTTGACATTCAAACCCCTTTGCTACCTCTCCCATGGTTTCTCCCACACTGTTTTGGTTGTCCCCTCTGTGGCTCCAGAGACTAGCAGAAACTACCCTCCTCACCCACCACACCTACAGCTGCTCATTCTGGCAAATAACAGACAGTCCTAGACTGCACTGTCTAGTCACGTCAAAATGACAAGAACAGAATCAGGCCAGAGTACCTCTACTGACTCTTATTGCCTCCTCTATGCACTGGGCAGCGCAGCTCCAACCAGACAAAGACACCCAGAACACCAAAACACAAAAGACCTACACTGTGATCTGGGGACAACACTTATGGCAACAAGAAGGACTCCTGGGACCACACATGCCAGTGGGCAAGGCAAAGGACAGGGCTCCAAGGGAGAACTTATGGCAGCCCTGAATATGCAAAGAACCATACATGGTTCCAAAGATATGTGGACACAAGGGGCAAGATGAGCGGGGCAAGATGAGCGGGGCAAGATGAGCGGGGCAAGATGAGCGGGGCAAGATGAGCGGGGCAAGATGAGCGGGGCAAGATGAGCGGGGCAAGATGAGCGGGGCAAGATGAGCGGGGCAAGATGAGCGGGGCAAGATGAGCGGGGCAAGATGAGCGGGGCAAGATGAGCGGGGCAAGATGAGCCTTTTAAAGGCCTAAAGATTCAGAGGATGCACAGAACAAGTACCAAAACACGGATCAAGAGGACTTCAAGACCTGCAGAACATCTCAGACATAGCATCTATGGTGACTACACAAACTAGACAACACCAGATAGAAGCTGGAACTGCCCTGCCCGTGCAGGGTTTGGGCTGACAAATAGGCCCCTCTACCTTCACTCAACTCAAAAAGACTCTCCCTGCACAGACCTCTCCCCTAGGCTACCATCAAAACCCATCCCTGCTAACCCCAAACCGCCTCCAGCTTCCCAACTCTGCTCCCTCAACTTAGCTTTCAGAGGGCCACGACTGAAGCTCTCCTGGGCCAAAGCAGCTCAAATCACACCTGCTAGTGGAAATAATCCTGCAGTCGCTGGGTTCTTCTTCAGCATCTGCAAGAGGAAAAACAAATAGGAAGACATAGTGCCAACCATCAACACCACATTTCTCGCTGACAACATCTTGTACTTTGCCACCTCACCCACTGCAAAACTCGCATGCTGCTCACCTGGCCTTTGCTCGCTCAAATATCAGGATGGGCAACTGTCTCGGTCCAGGGCACCTGCAGTTCCAAGAGGCAAAATAGCTTTTGTGCTGACGAGAAATATACAGTCCCATACACCTGCTCACAACAAACCAGTCTCCCCTCAGGCACTCACCCTCTTTCCAGAGGCTCCCCGAACAGCGCATGCCAGAACCAGAAATGCAAGGCTGAGTTGCTACATAGCACTGGGCTCTTAGACACCAATCCAGACAACCACCTCACCTTCTCACACCATTTATCTGACACAAAGCTCGGCCCCTCTGAATCCACATGATGAACCTGCAAGAAAATACATGCTTGGACATAACCCAAAGAGAAAGGCAGCTCCAGGCAAATCCAAACTCACCCTACGTTACCTTGATTGCTCACACACCCGGCCACCATCATCTGGGACTGCCACGTCGAGGATGTGCTCCACCTGTAAACCACAAGCAGTAAAGGACTTCAGAGACTGCAAGACACAGGAGCGAAAACTGCTGCTTCATGCAACTCACCTGTGCTCTCCTCATCCAAGCCAACTCCTCCAACACTCTCTTGTTTTGCCCACTGCCGCATGCCTTCAAAGCAAAAACAAAACCCATTATCTAGTTGTAGAGCCACAGGTCACACCTTCCCACCGACAACCACAACAGACCCACCTCGCTCTGACACTCTACCTGCACAGACCTCCATCCGTGCCCACCCTCTCGCAGGTCAGCCCTCTACTTCTGAAAAACACAACAGCAAAGCAGTTGCCCTCACACTCAGCAATGACGAAAGAATTCCAAGCCTCTTGCCTGCTTTTACTCCCACTGCCTTGACTGTACAGTACAGCCAAGCAAAGATAGTCCACAACCAAACCCAAACGTTAATTGCCACCTTCTCAGCATTCAACCCCCTTTGCTACCTCTCCAATGGCTTCTCCCACACAGATTTGGTTACCCCCCCCTCCGTGGCTCCAGAGACTAGCAGAAACTACCCTCCTCACCCATCACACTTAGGCCTACTAGTTCTGCAGAGTAACAGATCGCCCTACACTGCAAGTTCTCGTTGCATCGAAACATCAAGCCCCGATTCGGGCCAGAATACCTCTGCTGACTCTTTTCGCCTCCTCTATGCACCGGGCAGAGCAGCTCCAACCAGACACAAAGACACCCACAACACCAAAACACACAAGACCTACACTGTGATCTGGGGACAAAAGAAAAGTCATGGCAACGAGGAGGACTCCTGGGACCACGCATGCCAATGGGCAAGGCAAAGGACAGGGCTCCGAGGGAGAACCTACAGCAGCCCTGAATAAGCAAAGAACCGTGCATGGTTCCGAAGAGATGTGGACGCAACGGGCAAGATGAACAGGTAAGATGCCCCTTTTGAAGACCTAAAGATGCAGAGGATGCACGGACCAAGTCCGAGAATAAGGATCAAGAGGACATCAAGACCTGCGGCATATTTCAGACACAGCACGGTGACTACACAAACTAGACAACACCACCAGATAAGGGCTGGAACTGCCCTGCCCGTGCAAGGTTTGGGCTGACAAATAGACCCCTAGGCCTTCATCTGCCCCAAGAGAACTCTCCCTGCACTCACTTCTCCCCTAGGTTACCTTCAAAACCACTCCAGGCTATTCCCAAGCCACCTCCCGCTTATCAACTCTGTTCCCTCAACTTAGCTTTCAGAAGGCCACCACTGAAGCTCTCCTTGGCCAAAGCTGCTTAAGTCAGGTCCACTAATGGAAATAATTCTGAAGTCACCATGTTCCTCTTCGGTGTCTACAAGAAAAAAAGAAACAGAAAAGCACAGCATCAAAACATGAGACCACTCCAGGCTTTAGGAGCTCAATTCAAGAATAGTGGTGCCCTAGCTAACATAAATTTTTATCCCCCATGTGGTGCCAGCAACAAACTGTAGAGACTCTAAGATGAATGCATCACCATCCCCCACCCCTACAATGAAGAACAGCAACAAGTTGCCCCAAAGACAACGTGCCTTTGAAAAAAAAAAGCTTACCATTCCAGCATGCCCTCCTCAGACACAAGGAGTTAAAACAGCAGCAGAGCTCCAATCTCAAGGGAAACCCAAGGCTGAATGACCACCCCAGCCAAGGCCTGGGGCTTATATACACCCTGACCCTTCACACACATCACCTGTGAATGGGGTGGGGCGAACTCTCTCAAAGGTATAAATATGGTCTGGGGATCATCTGTGTTTGATTGACTCTACTCTACATTCTCGGCAAGAGTCCTGCTGTTACTATGCCTGAAAGCATCCTTATGAGAAATAATAGTATGTGTGCTTTCACTGCTCTGCTGCTTGTTGCGACAGCGATGGGACTAGATAGCAAACATTTTAAAGGTGGACTTTTTGGTTCTTTTCATTTATTGTGCTGCTACAATTTTTGTCTCCTGGGATCCCTATAATCCTGCCCTTTTATTTCTCTGTGCTCCTTTCTCTTTTTTTCCCCAGTCTTCAGTATCTGTTCTCTGTCCATACTTATTTTTTTTTCCCATCTTTGTCCTAGTCTGTATTTCTCATTCTTTTCCCCCACAATTTCACTGGCTTGATCCTTGCAGTTTGTTCTTTCTCTGCACCTGAAAATGTTTTGCTTTTCTTTCTCTCTTTTTTTTTCTCTCTTTCCATCTCTCTTTTTCTTTCTCTATCTCTGTGTATTGCTCACTGTTGCTGTTCCAGCTTTTACATTCATTCTGCATCTTGACGCTCTCCGTTACTCCTCTTGCTGTTTCTGAATCTTTGTGCTAGTCCTTGCCCTTTTCTATAATCCTCTGTCTGTAGGGCTCCTTGTGCCTTTCAAAATAGTCAGCTCTTTTTTATGTATACATGTAGCTGTATAACACTCTTAGGCTGAAATGTTCCTCTAAGCTTCTGCTCAGAGAAGTGCTGTGGAAAAGGTCTGTGTGTTGATATCTTCAAGATGTCTGAAGCAGTAGAGCTTTAGGGCATTTTCTTCCCCTCTCCTCCTACCTGGCCCAGCGCTCTGTAACTCAGAGGCACGGGACCCGAGCTGACTTGCTTTTTGTACGTGCCTGGGATTCACGGGCCCCTGACGCTGGAGCCTGACTAATGATGTTGCGGCAGCGATCGTATCGAGTTAGTTCTGTGAGAGGAAGGGCCGCAACTCAGCTGATAGAAGCAGAGGCTGTCTCTGTCCTTGACGTAAATACGGGAGGTTCAGAACCTTTCCTCTTATGTCTGGGGTCTGCTATTACGGTTAGCTTCTCAGCCTCGACATTTTAGCCTGATGACTACACAAAAGATGGGGCTGCATGCAATGGTAAGGTTGGGAGAAGGGCAAGAATAGAACCAATAACAAAAAGTTGAAAATGCCCTTTAGAGTTTGCTGATTTGTTGGCTGCTGAGAAATAGCACAGTCTCTGCGATTTTGCTCCTGTATGAGACAGATCAAAGGTGCTTAATCGATGCTCAATTCTATCTAAATGGTGCATAAGAATATGATTATGCAATGCGTAGAATCATAGAAGCAGGACCTGGCGTTTGGCCTTGTTAAACCTCATGCCACTGGACTCAAGGGAGGTTACTCTCCCTCTGTACTCAGCAATGGTGAGACTGCTCCTTGAATCCTGTGTTCACTTCTTGGCCCCTCACCACAAGAAGGATGTTGAGGCTCTGGAGTGAGTCCAAAGAAGAGCAACAAAGCTAGTGAAGGGGCTGGAGAAAAGGCCTTATAAGGAACAGCTGAGAGAGCTGGGGGTGTTTAGCTTGGAGAAGAGGAGGCCGAGAGGAGACCTCATTGCTCTCTACAACTACCTGCAAGGAGATTGTAGAGAGGAGGGAGCTGGCCCTTTCTCCCAAGTGACAGGTGACAGGACAAGAGGGAGTGGCCTCAAGCTCTGCCAGGGGAGATTTAGGCTAGACATTAGGAAAACTTTTTCATGGAAAGCGTAATTGGGCAGTGTCAGAGGCTGCCCAGTGAGGGGGTTGATTCACCTTCCCTGGAGGTGTTTAAGGCACAGATGGACAAGGTGCTGAGGGGCATGGTTTAGTGTTTGATAGGAACGGTTGGACTCGATGATCCTGTGGGTCTCTTCCAACCTGGTTGTTCTATGACTCTATGACTCTGCCCATGGAGCAGCCTCTTCAGATCGCTTTGGAGCATCCCAACCCTCCAGCAGTTCGATGCTTCTCCCCAGCTTAGTGTCATCCTCAAACTTGCTAAGGGAGCACTGGATGCCTTCATCCGGGTCATTGATAAAGACATTGAATAGGGTTGGACCCAGCACTGAGCCCTGGGGAGCACTGCTTATCACTGCCCTGCAGCTAGATTTAACACCATTTCCTACTGCTCTCTGGGCCCTCCATCCAACCAGTTTTCCACCCGGGAGAGTGTGTGCCTGTCTAGGCCAGAGGTGACTCATTCTGAAGCAGAATGCTGTGAGAAACTGTGTTGGAATTTGAAGGACAGAGAATGAAGGACGAAGAGAAGCGCAGCCTGAATTGATTAGCTCGTCTCTCTGCTGCCTCCGGGTGGCACAATCGCGGTACTGCAGGGCGTACCGATAAACGCGGCTCTCTGCTGCCACCGGGTGACCGAAAAGCGGTACCGCGGCCCGGGTGCCGCATGCGCAGTGGAGAGAGCCAAGCTCTCTGCTGTCAGTGGGAAACTTTAAATGTTATGTGTTGGTGGTTTAATGAAAGTTTTTTATATGAGTAGCACGGCTAGGCTTGACTTAAATTGCGTAGAGTTAACTGCATATACTTTATTTATCCATTAAGTGTCAATAATCCTTGTTAAAACCTTGTCCAGATTACAGTGAATATTTTACTCTCTGAGATACGATTTTAAGCAGCATATCAATAAGATCCATACAACACGGGTTCACAAAAGGCAGGTCTTGCCTAACAAATCTGATCACCTTCTGTGACAAAGCAACTCAAAGTAAGTCTCTAGAAAGGTCTGAGGGCCTTTAGAAGGGTTCTGGGGAGATCTAGAAGGGTTCTGGGGGGATTTAGCAGGGTCCTGGGGGTCTCTAGAATGGTCTGTGGGCCTTAACCCTAACCCAACAGTAACCCTAAACCTAACCCTAAACCAAAAGCTAAACTTAACGCTAATATTAACCCTGACCTTTGATCCCTGACCTTTGATGCCTTGACCCCTGAACCCTGACCTTTACCAATTCATCTCTGAACTTTTACCCTTACCCTTGACCTCTGACCCCTGACTTTTGAGCCTTTTGACCTGACATTTTGACCTGACATTCTGTCCTTTTGACCTGATCTTTTGACCCTGACCCTTACCCCGACACTGACCTCTGAACCCAACCTTGACCCCGACACTGACCCTAACCCCACCCCTGACTATGATATCTGACCCCTGACCTCGACCCTGACCCTAACCCGGACACTGAGCCTGACCCCATCCCCGATCACAACCCCGACCCTGACTCTTGACCCCAGCCCTGACACTAACTACAACCCTGACCCTGACCCCAAACCTGACCCCTGACTCTGACACTGATCCCGACCTTGACCCCAACTCCTGACCCTAACATCGACACTGACCACGACCCTGACCCCAAACTCGGCACTGACTCCGACCCTGACACCGACCCCTGACCCTTACCCTGACACTGACCCTAACCCTGACCCTGATCCCTGACCACAACCCTGATCCTGACCCCTGACCCTTGACCCCAACCCCTGACCCTAACATTGACGCTGACCACGACCCTGACCGCAACACCGACCCTGATCCTGACCCCGACACTGACACCAACCCCTGATCACAACCCTGACCCTTACCCCAACCCCGACACTGAACTATCCCGATCCTGATCCCTGACCATGACCCTGACCCTTACCCCGGCACTGACTTTGATCCTGATCCCTGACCTCAACCCTGACCCCAATCCTTACCCCAACCCTAACCCTGACCTCGACACTGACCCGGACACTGACTGCTGACCCCGACCTTGACCCCGACTCCTGACCCTAGCCCCGACACTGACCCCGACTCCTGACCCCGACCTTGACAACGATGCTGACCACGACCCTGACCCTTACCCCAACCCCTGACCCTGATTCTGACCCCAACCTTGACTCCTGACCCCAACCCTTACCCTGACACCGACCCCAACACCTGACCCCAACCTTGACCCCGACACTGGCCCTAACCCCATCCCTGACTGTGATCCCTGACCTTGACCACGACCCTAATCTTGACCCCGACCCCGTCCCTGACTCCTGATCCTGACCTTGACACCAATGCTGACCATGACCCTGACCATTACCCCGACCCCTGACCCTGATCCTGACTCCGACTCTTACCCCAACACCAACCCCAACATTGACCCTAACCCCATCCCTGACTCTGATCCCTGACCTCAACCTTGACCACAACCCTACCCTTAACCCCGACCCTGACCCTGTCCCTGATCCCTGACCCTGTCCCTGATCCCTGACCCTGATCTCGACCCCGATCCTAACCCTGACCCGAACCCGGCACTGACCCTGACCCCTACCCCTGACCCCGACACCAACCCTGACCCCTAATACCAACCTTGAACCCGACACTGACCACAACCCTGACCTGGACACCAACCCTGACCTTTTGACCTTTTGACCTTACCTTTTGACCCCGACCCTGACTCCTGACCCCGACCTTGAAACTAACTCTGACCCCAACGCTGACCTCGACCCTGACCACAACCATGACCCCGATCCTGACCACGACATTGACCCCAACACTGACCCTAACCCCATCCCTGACTTTTATACCTGACCCCTGACCCTGATACTAACCCTAATCCTGACCCACACACTAACTCTGACCCTAACCTTGACCCATGACCCCGACCCCAACCCCGATCCCCACCCCAACCCTAACCTCGACCCTGATCCCTACACTGACTCCTGACCCGACCTTGACCCCGACCCTGACTCTAACCCCGACACTGACCACGACCCATACCCTGACCCCAACACTGACACTGACCACAACTCTGACCCTTACCTCGACACCGACCCCTGACCCCGACCTTGACCCCGATGCTGACCCTAACCCCATCCCTGACACCGACCCTGACACTAACCCCGACCCTGATCCTGACGCTGACTCCAACCCTGACCCCGATGCTGACCCCGACTCTGGCACTGACCCCAACCCCGATGCAAACCACGACACCAACCCTGACAATAACCCCAACCCTAACCCTGATGCCAACCTTGACCCCGACACTGACCACGTCCCAGACCCTGACCTTTTGACCCTGTCCCCAACCCTGACCCTAATCCTGACCCCGACCTTGACACTAACTCTGACCTCAACCCTGACACTGACCACAACCCTAATCCCGACACCGACCTTGACGCCGACCCCGACCCTGAACCCCACCCTGACCCTGACTCCTTACCCCAACCCCTGACCATGACCCTGACAACAACCCTGACCGTGACCCCGACTCCAACCCCGACCCTGGCACTGAGCCCAACCCAGACCCCCACCCCGACCCTGACACTAACCCTGACCCTGACCTCGACCCTAACTTGTATAAACCTCACTGCATCCCAATGTGAAAACCAGTTCACTCTGCACAATGGCTCCATTAAGTACCTTTACAGAACAGAGATTGCCAATTGTATTTAACTGTGCCAAGCCACGTGATGATTTTGGAACAACTTCTAGAAATGGCAGACGCCAAGTTAGGGCTGAGCTGTTTACAGTAAAATTGTAGCAGTTTTGTTAGGCACTGTGGTCTGAAATATCATGTAATAAAATACATAAAATATGGAAAAAAAAAAAAAACCTCACGATTGTTATCCCGAGAGTACTATCAGAAAAGCAGCGCAGCAAAGTATTTCGATCAAAGCGTAAACCAAATTATCTGTTTTCCTAAACTGAAAACACACAACAGGAAATTCCACGAAGGAACACAGAGCCGCACACAGCTTGGCAAGGAAGAGTATTATTCAGTTTCTATTTTACTCACTTGACCAAAAAGCAGTGTTTCTGGACCACGTTCATTTACCCTGCCCGAACAACCTTAACCCCCCTGCCAGAGCTCACTAGTTGTTGCTTTTTAAACAAGGTTTTCTACATAAAACTACTTGGAACAGCCACCACATAAATGAAAACATTTTCTAAATATGTAACAGTACAATTCTTGTAGAAGCAGGCACTACATCTAAACCCTCTTACGTTCTCTCTACTCAAAACATTTTCAGTTCTGAGCAGGAGTTAAACACCAACAGAAAAGCACAAAAGAGGACAGAAATTCAACCCCCACCGACACTCCCATTCAGTAACTCAACAGAACTCAGCAGTTCCACCTGGGGCAAAAAAGCTCCATATGTAGTTTTAGCTAGTGTATAGGAGTAGCTATTTCTTCCTGCTCTTGAGGAAAACATCATCTAAACAGTAGATAAAGCAGCATCAACCAAATTATCCTAATTTACACGATTGCAGTTTTCCTCAAAAAAACTCTGACAGATCCATGCAGTAGGACTACCCCAAACACCACACTTACCCATATCCTCTAATTCTGTTCTTTGTTACCATTTCCAATAACTTGCCTGGTACAGTTGTCACAGCCCTACTGGTGAATAGTTTACTAACTGTCCCCAGAAGTATTTTTCATACTGCTCTCATATTTACCTCCTCTGAGTCCTCTGGTACTGAAGTAGATTAAGAAAAAAAAATCCTGGCAATAAAGGCAAGCTAATCTTATTTAGACTGAGCCTAAGTCCTTAGGGCCCCAGTAGATTAAAAAAAAAAAAAAGCTAAAAAAAATCCCTATTTCTACTAATAATACAGGAACAAAGAAAGACAACATTGGCTGCAAATGTTTGTGGTAACATTTCTCTGAAGTTGCCTTATTGCAAAACAATTTTACTCTAAGACTAAAAAGCAAATCCACAAGCAAAATCATTACCTGAATCTCACAGAAGATACCATGACAGTGGCTCAAATGCACCACGAAGAAAACCACACGACTGTTCAAAACCCAGCGCAGAAAGGAAAGAAGGCAGGATTCTGCAGCCCCTTCCTTCACTGACTGCTCGAGCTGCAGGTGAGAGTCAGCTCGAAATCAAGAGGCCTTTTAAGGGGCAAACCCTTCACCTGTACCTAATTGCTGACCATGGGTGTGGCACAGACTTAACCAACCCAACTATTACCTTCAGAGGTTTCTGAACAAGACCCACCCTTTTAACAAGAAAAACTATAGCATCTCACTTAGGATGTGTAAGAAATTACTCCTAAACATAAAATCTTGGTGGTTTACTGAAAGCTCAGTGTATGACAGCCAGGCTTGACTGATATTATATAAAATTACATATGTTATTAAGCCACTAAACATCAATTACCATTGTTAAAAAACTGTACAGATTAAAAGATTCCTTCCATATTCTAGGTGCTGAGACACAGTGCGTTGAAGTGTATTGGGAACAGTTACATACAATATGTTTTACATAAGCATAGTCCCATCTACCATTTAGATAGAACTGAACTTCTAATAAACTTCTTTCATCTGTCTCACGCAGTAGCAAATTCAGAGACACTCCCATTTCTGAGCAGCAAACTCTAAAGGGTGTGTTCCACTGTTTCTTCTCCATCCTCTTCTTGCCATTTTCCCAGCAGTCTTCCTGTCACGTTCAGTCACCTCTTATGCGAAGTCACGAGGCTAAAACTCAAGTCCAATAAAGCTGTCAGAGAGAAAATAAAAAAAAGTGAGCAGACATAAGAGGAAAGGCTGTGTATCCCTGCCCTCCCCTGGGCCCAGCACAGCACCCCAGGCAGGGACAGGAGGGTTTGGGGGGAACGGGAGGGCCATGTGGCGCTGTCCCACTCCCAGTTCCAGCCTGCACGGCACGTGTGGCATGTGTGACATGTTGCTTGTGTGTGCAAGGCGTGCAAGCACTTCCTCCTCTCTCGACAGGGCCAACACACACTTGTCCCTCTCTCAAAAGGGCCGACAGACACTTGTCCCTCTCTCAAAAGAGCCAACACTTGTCTCCCTCCCGAAAAGGCCAGAACACACTTGTCCCTCTCCCAAAAGGGCCGACACACACTTGTCCCCCTCCCAAAAGGGCCGACACACACTTGTCCCTCTCCCAAAAGGGGCCAGAATACACTCGTCCCCCTCCAGAAAGGGCCAGAACACACTCGTCCCCCTCCAGAAAGGGCCAGAATACACTTGCCCTTCTCCCAAAAGGGCTGACACACACTCGTCCCCCTCCAGAAAGGGCCAGAACACACTCGTCCCCCTCCAGAAAGGGCCAGAACACACTCGTCCCTCTCCTGAAAGGGCCGACACTTCCACCAACCCATAGACTCAACTTCCTATCCTAGGCTGACAAACTTAATTCCAGAGTATTATCGCCCACGAAGTGCCTGGTAGAGACTGCAGAGACCCTAGGGCCAATGCATCATTCCACACAGAATGAGGAACAACAACAAATCATCCCATAACCAGAAACTCTAGACAAAAGGCAAAGCACCCAGAAAAAAAAAAACAAAGAAGGAAATCCAACTGGTAAAACATCTTGTCCCCTCCATGAGAAACACGTGCGTGGAAGTGAAAGGTGTGACGGTGAGGCAGCTCTTCCAGACACACACGTCAGTGCCCGTTCAACAAGTGCCTGTCACCAAAGCCTCTGCAGGAAAAGGACTCAGCCTGGCAGAGAGGGGCAGCGATCGGGTGAGGAATTTTGGTTTAGTTCAGGCACATGATATTTATAGGAAGGAACAAAGCCTGGTTTGGCTTCCAGAGGACAAGATGCCTGAACGCAAAGCGAGACCACGGAAATCACACGGCACTTTCCATGTGCCGTGCCTCAGATGGAGCTCGCCCCTGCCCGCATGTCAAACATAACAAGAACGGAGCCAAGTGTAAGATCGAGACCGAGCAGCCGCACAAAAGCAAAAGCTCCCACTCTTCTCTGCCTGTCAAGAGAGCGGAGAATGACAAGACTCCCCTCCTACAATCACACGCACGCACATCTGCGCCAGCATCTACCTGAAACATCAGGAGGCTTTGGCATGGTCAGTGGCCGGTTGCCGGGCTTCACTCCTACGCTGTGGTATTTATTCGCACACCGTGTTTGCCTCGTGAACCTGTGAAAACAGCAATCAAAGTTAAAGGAAGCAAATGTTCGCAGGTTTGACGAGGGTGAAACTGGCAGTGGGGGAAATCATCGGTGCTCATTCCGATCCCAAGACTACGCTTGTAGAGCTCAGAAACCCAGCCAGCTCGGCAGGGCTGCCTCTGTCATTTGCAGAGCTGGTTTTGCTCACTGGGTTCGGCAGCTTTTTTCAGAGCAGCTGCAAAGTTAACTTGAAGTCAGTTTGCAACAGGGAAACTTGAAAGAACGGTCTGAAGGCAGCTAAACAGCAACACTGGCTCCTTTAGTGTGCTCTCACATAATCCCTCTTGGGGTTACTTCCTAGTTCCCTTTTTGTTGCTGGCGCCACGAACAATTTTGTTCCCCACGTTGCAAGCAACGCTTCCCTTCGCACAGGTTCGGATGGTGAAGCACATCGCACTCTATTACTGTCATCTCAATCTAGCATGGACTTAAATGCGATGCCGTCACGCACTAGCTGGACACAGAGAACGCTCTGGCTCGCTCCATCAACTCGATCAATGGTAATTAGCAAAGACGAGTCCCGAGAAAGCCACGTACCTGAATGCTGTTCGCCCGGAGGTCACTGCCACGACGCTTCTCTCCCTCTCCCTGGAGAGGGGTCGGGATCCTGCAGGGGTTATCTCATCACCAAGACTTCTGTCAGGTTCTTTCTGCTGACAGAGCAAAAGGAAGGAGTTGTTATGGCAAAGTACTCCAAGTAACTGTGCTTGAAATGAACCCCCAACCGCCACTCCTGCCACTGCGCCCAACTCGCCAGTGCCCGGCAAGCTCCGAGCTGTACCAGGCAGGCCCGAGACCACCATGCTTCTCTAGCTCTTCCTGTCACTCCAAGACAGTCAGAGGTTTGGCTGGCAAAGCCCCTGGCACCATAGTATTGTCATCTCAATCCGGCATTAGCTAAACGTGATGCCAACATGCACTAACCCAAACCGGAGAACACTCCAGCTCGCGTTATCAAGGTCGGAGATGGTTGGAGAAGGCCAAGGAAGGTCAAGGAAGGTCAAGGCTGTCCTTTCTGCAGCAAGGACATTCTCCAGACTGGCTTTAGGGGCTGTGAGGAGAGAGAGATGTGCACAATACGTTAAGGAATTTTTAATGCTGCCTCGAATACCATCACAATGCTAACAGACTCATTTATCCAGTTACAGGTGACATTCGGAGCTTAAGTACAAAAACAGACAAACACCCCCAATCCCCCCCCGGCCACGCACAATGAACAATGATGTGATCAATGACAGAATCACGCCACTGGTGCAGAAGCCGGGCTGATACACCGAGCCCTCATCCGTAGAGGAACAAACTGAAGCCACTTCCCGAACCAGGAGTCAGCATCACTAACATCACCCGCACTCAGAGCCACAAAGTGAACGTTTCTCCTCTCACCTGAACAGCAATCGCTTCTGTTTCACCCGTGGGTGCCCTCCTCTTCTTCTGCTGTGAGCGTATGAGAGAGATGGGAAGGTTCCATAGAGCTCTGCAAAGATGAGGGACTGCTAAGTGGCACGTCTGCATATCCCCGAGGCACTTGAGGTACCTTAACTCTGCAGTCACTGTTAAGAATGCAACAATTCCCCCTCCGTACTGCTGTTATGGGACATGCTTTAACACAAACACTAAAAAGAAGTCTAAAAAGATGTTAAGCCTCAAAATAGAAGAGAAGGTTGAACAGGTATACTGTGTAACTGGAAACAGAAATGTCTGAACCAAGAGGCTCTGCAGCAAGCGTAACGGATGTTGCACCGTTGTAAAATGCTGTGACACAGAAGGGCTTTAAATGCAAAGAAGCCTGGTTATAGAAGGGAATCAAAGAAGCGACCGCCCTCCTGGTTCTCTCTACATTAACAACATAAAAGCACCTTCCAAATCTCCCCTTCCCCTCTCAGTGTGTGTGCAGTGTGCTTGCAGTGCGTCTGGTGTGTGTGTGGTATGTGTATGGTATGTACATGGCCCATACATAACATACACATGGAGTGTGTGGTGTGCATGGCATGTTGCCTGCATGTGGAAGGTGTGTGCGTGACATGTGCTTTACTGTTGTGGCATGAGCCTGGAATGGGCATGGAAGCAGTGGCGTATGTGTGGCATGTTGCTTGCATATGCAATATGTGTGTGTTATGTTCCTTGTGTGTGCAAGGCATGTGCGTGGCATGTGCATGGCTGGTGTGTCATCCTCATGGTGTGTGCTAGCGTATGCCTTGTGTGTGGATGGCATGTCCACAGCATGTACATAACATGCGCACAGCCTGTGTGGCATATTGCGATATGTACAAGCGCTCTGGGGCGTGAGTGTCATGCTGCTTGCATATTCAAAGCATGTGCATGGGGTGATTGTGGCACTAGCCTGGCATGTGCATGGCGTGTGCATGGGGGCAGCACAATGGGCACAGGGGCTGAATTGCATGTGTGTGGCGTGGCCTTGGCATGCGGCATGTTTATGGCATGTGGCGTGCACAGGTTCGGCTGGCGAAGCCTCTGGCACCCTAGTATTGTTGTCTCGATCCAGAGTTCACTGAATGCAATGCTGTCACATGCTAACACAAAGCAGAGAACACTCCGGCTCACGCCGTCAACATGATCGATGGTGATTATCAAAGAGGAGTGAGTCTTGAGAAAGCCACATACCTGAAAGCTGCTGCCTTGGAGGGCACTGCCACGCCACTTCTTCCTCTCTCTCTAAGGAGGCCTCGGGATCCCACAGGAGCTCTCTCATCATCAATACTTCTGTCAGATTCTCTGTTGACAAAACAAAAAGAATCATAGAATCCATAGGTCGGAAAGGACCCACTGGATCATCAAGTCCAACCATTCCCATCAGTCAGTAAATGATGTCCCTCAGCACCTTGTCCACCCGTCCCTTAAACCCCTCCTGGGAAGGTGACTCAACCACCTCCCTGAGCGGCCTCTGCCAGTGCCCAATAACACTTTCTGTCAACAATTTTATCCTGATGTTCAGCCAGAACTTCCCCTGGAGGAGCTTGAGGCCATTCCATCTCATCCTGTCCCCTGTCACTTGGGAGAAAAGCCCAGCTCCCTCCTCTCCACGACCTCCCTTCAGGTAGTTGTAGAGAGCAATGAGGTCTCCCCTCAGCCTCCTCTTCTCCAGGCTAAACCCCCCCAGCTCTCTCAGCCGTACCTCATAAGGCCTGTTCTCCAGCCCCTTCCCCAGCTTCATTGCTCTTCTCTGGACTCGCTCCAAAGCCTCAACATCCTTCTTGAGGTGAGGGGCCTCATGCCACCTGTCCAGTCCAGAGGTGACAGTTTCTGAAGCAGAATGCTGCGAGAAACTGCGTCAAAGGCTCCACTGAAGTCCAAGACTACATCCACTCGTCCAGTATGCAGGTCACTTTGTCACAAAAGGCGATCAGATTAGTTTGGCAAGACCTGCCTTTCATGAACCTGTGTTGACTAGGCCTGATCACCCGGTTCTCTTGCATGTGCCTCATAATAGCACTCAAGATCACCTGTTCCATGCGTTTTCCCAGCACTGAGGTCAGACTGACAAGCCTGGAGTTCCCTGGATTCTCCCTGCATCCCTGCTCATAGATGGGCACAACATCAGCCTCCAGTTCAGTGGAACTGCCCCAGTCAGCCAGGACTGCTGGAAGATGATGGAAAGGGGTTTGGCAGAACATCCACCAGCTCCCTCAATACCCTTGGGTGGATCCCATCTGGCCCCATGGACTTGTGGGTGTCTAGCTGGGCAAGCAAGGCTCTGGCTATCTCCTCTTGGATCATGGGAGCCTCATTCTGCTCCTCTAACTCCTGGATTTGTATACAGAGGGAACAACCTTCCTTACTATTAAAGACTGAGGCAAAGAAGGCATTAAGTGCCTCAGCCTTGCCCTCATCCCCTGTTGTCACTGTTGTTCCTTCTGCATCCAACAGGAACTGAATATTCTCCCTAGTCCTACTTTTATTGTTAATGTATTTATAGAATGGGGTTTTTTTTTACCTTTCACAGACTTAGCCAATTTGATTTCTAGTTGTCTCCCACGGGACTTTGACAACCAGCCTTCTCAACAGTACAAAGTCTGCTCTCTGGCAGTTTAATGTGACTGTCCTGCTAATCCCCCTCCTCGCCTCACCTAGAACAGAAAACCCCCATCATCTCGTTATTGCTTTGTCCCAGGCGTCCTCCTACCACCATATCCCCCACAAGGCCTTCTCTGTTCACAAACAGCAGGTCCAGGAGGGCACCTTCCCTTCTCGGCTCACTCACCGGTTGCGTGAGGAATTTTTCTTCCACGCACTTCAGGAACCTCCTAGACTGTTTCCTCTCCGCTGTACTGTCTTTTCAGCAGATGTCCAGAAGATTGAAGTCTGCCACGAGGACAAGAGGTAGCGATCTTGAGACGATCCCCAGTTGCTTATAGAAGAGCTCATCAGCTGCTTCTCCTTGTCTGGGTGGTCTGTAACAGACTCCATCATAACGTCCCCCTTCTTGAGGGCTCCTCTGATTTTAACCCACAGGCACTCGGTCTCATCCTTACCATGATCGATCTTAAGGCTAACAAAGCAAAAGGAAGGAGCTGTTAGGGCAAAATACTCCAAGCAACCCTGCTTGAAATGAACCCCCCCTGCCCCTGCAGCTCTTGCCACCATGCCCGACACCCCAAAAAAGTGACCACCCCGCCCTCCTCTTGCTCTCTCTAGACTGACAACACTAAAGTGCTTTCAAAACCTCCCTTTCCGCTCCTTCCCCCGCTTCTCCTCCCATTTTGCCCCCTGCTCCCCCCTGCTTTCCCCCTTCCACCCCTCCTGCCCTTCCCCGCCTCCTTCCTCCCCCTCCCAAGCGGGGATTTCCCCCGCGGAGCCGCGTGCCGAGCGCAGACACAGCCCCGACCGCCCCTCAGCCCGAGCCCCGGGGGCAGCCAAACACATCGCGGCCCCGGGCGGAGCGCGGCTCACGGACAGCGAGCCCCGAGCGGCGCCGCCGGACACACACAGCTCCCCCGCGCCGCTCCCGCACGCCCCCCGCCCTCGAGCCAGGCCTCTCCGGGCGCCTCGGACTCACCCGAGCCCAGCCCCGCTCGAGCCGCTCACGCTGGGGCCCTGAGGGCGCACGGGGGTCGCTGTCCCTCTCCCAGCTCCAGCACCCGTTGGCCGAAGGGCAGCGAAGAGCAGAGCAGTCCCGAAAGGCTGCGCGAGGATCCAAGCCGCCCCAAACACTGCCCAGCCCCGCCCCTCCCGTCCCGGCTCGCCCGCCCCTGTGGGT
>JAUMJK010002492.1:0-16939 GCA_033558105.1 Coccyzus lansbergi
CCCTGGGACCGGGACCTCCCGTGCGGAGAGGGGGCCACGGCCCTACCTGGCCTCCGCCGTCACCATGGCCACCGCCGGAAGCGGGGGGGCGGGCTTTCCGCCAATAGCAGGTAGAGATGGGACCGGAAGTGGCCGAAGGGGGCGGGCTTTCCGCCGCGGCGCCAAATGAGAGGCGGCCCCTCCTCTAGGCTGGCCGGAAGTGGCGGCTGGAAGCTCTGCGGCCGCGGGTTGGAGCTGCCTGTCTGGTCCCCGTAGGCGTCGTTCTTCCCCTGTTCCCTCCCGGAGCTGCGCAGGCCCGGGGCTTCTCTTGGGAAGGAGGTCCTGAGGCGCTGCCCCCGGGGGCGGGGTGGGGGCAGTTGGGCTGGGTTCTGCCGTGGGCTTCCAGGCACAGCAATATGGCTGCTCGGAGGCCGCTTAGCTGAGGCAGCCGTGGCGATGGGAGCCGTGTCTGTGCGTTTAGGAGGGCGATTTCCAGCTCCAGCTGCTTGTTACCGCTAGAATCAAGACATAGGAGTGGGGCTGTTTGCAGCCAAGCTAGGGGGCTGTGACTGGGGTATGTTTCAGGGAGGCCTCCATTAATTATGAATTTGATCTCCAAGCAGGGTCAGCTTGGGAATCCTCCCCTTTGCAGGGGTCGTTATTTACGTATTGCTGGGTATTTATGTATCGCTGGGTAGGGTGATCTAAAATCTCTTCTTTGTTTCCTCTATGCGGAAGCTGAAGATGGAGAAGTCGCGCTTGATGGGGCTGTGCAGTATGTGACCCTGAGGAGCAATGGGTGAATCCCTGTAGAAGGAATAAAAATTAGGAGTTTCTGCAGAGTCTTTTTCAAAGGTGGGATCGGGGGAATCTGTTTTCCCCGGTTTTAAGTCCACTTTGTGCAGTGAAGCTCACAGACTGCAGCCAGTGCATGGAAGTGTTCCAGTTTGTGAAGAAACGAGGCCAGAATGAGCTGCAGGTTTTACACCTTTATATCTTCCCATTGAGGAAATGGCACCAATAAGGGGCTGCAGCACACCTCTGGCCAGGGTTTTGGGAACCTGAGGCCCCAGGGGTCACAAAGGCCATTGATGATCCGATGGGTCTCTTCCAACCTGGTTGTTCTATGATTCTATGGACATGGTTTAGTGTTTGATGGGAATGGTTGGACTCGATGATCCGATGGGTCTCTTCCAACCTGGTTGTTCTATGATTCTATGAAGTCAGTGGTAGGTTTTTCCCTGAGGAAGTCAAGCGTGTGGCTTTATCCCACAGGGAGTTTTCCCACCTATTTGTGACAGTGTTGTGTGAGCTGCAGCTGCAAACACCAGCATTATCCAGAGACAAAGGCAGTTAATCCCAGGTGTCTTTTCTCCAAATTAGAGCCAAGATAAAGAATGGCTGTTTATGTCAGCTTTTGAAAGACAGTTTTATCGTGAGTGTTTATGATAAGCAATCCCTTTTGTGATAAGCAAAATACAGTGAAGCTGTGAATTCATTTCAGTAATTTTGCCATTAGTGAAGAATTGATGATTGAGGAAAAAGGAGAAAAGAAGTTGAGATCTTCCTAAAAATCCCCTTCTGAAAGGTCTGATGGTAATGCGTGGGCTTGGCTTCAGGTTGTTTGTGTGGTGTCTGCCAGGCTGTTTATTTTTACAAGGAACAGTCTCTCACCAGACCGGCAGGGCTGGCAAAGCTGGTTGGAGTCAAGTGCCCTGCAGTGACTGCCTAGCGAGTTGTAGAGCAAAGGCTTTGACTGAAGCTCCACTTAGGGAAGGAAATTGATTGGACTGAGCCTTGACTTTGTTGCTTTGATTGTGGCTCTGTTTTCTTAGATTAACCTGGTGTAATTAAAAACAAATCCTGTGCTGATTTAAACGTGGTTGACACCTGGCACCTTGGGTGGCAGTTAGGTGATTAGCTCAGATCGAGATGCCTTTGTTGGAACACGAGAGGGGAATCTCCCAGAGCAAGGACTTGTTTTGGAGACCATGCAAAAGGCTGGGATCCTTTTAGCATTTTAACACTTCCTTGACGAACATCCTGCTGTTCTGTCGCTGCCCTCCTGAGGTGCAAGAGCTCTTTTTTGAGGAGAAAGAAATCACCACACTCAAGGAACTATTTGCACTTGTGTTTCGTGACATCTGCTTCACTGCAGGCATCACTGAGTGCGGATCTACAGCCTTTTAAGCCTGTTCTCTAGGGCAGCAATTTTGTGCTCTAGTTCTTCTAGGCTGTTCTTTATCACCTTTCTTCAAGGAGTATTGGATGTAGTTTTTCTCTTAAGAAAAGCTTTGGTTGCTTACCCTAAAAGGAAAGATCTGTGCAGAGATCCCCACAGGGTAACAAAAACCTTCACTGAGGGAAGCATCCTTTAGCGATTTTAAACTGAAAGCTCCCAATTTCACTGTGCCTTTGGCTGGAAAATGTAAATGTTCAAAGGGCTGGGGGCATGATTAATGATTTTCTTGCCTCAGCCTCTGCTACAGGAGTGCAGACTCTCCTCCTACCCCCTGCTTTTGTAGGAGTGAATGAAAGCAGACTGGGTTGTAAGGGGAGGAAATGGCAAAAGGCTGGTGTCTTGGGGCTTTCCAGTTCTTTGCCCCTGCAGATCAGTCATCCATGACCCTTCCAGGCAGCGAATGCAAGAAGATGGGTCTTGATTTTTGCACTAATTAAAGTTCTGGTTTGGGACTGGGGTCTGACTTAAGGACATCAGACTCCTGTTGGAGAACTCCCACTGGTCACTGGTCTCGGTTCCTCTCAGGGAGGGTGTTGCTCTGGCTCACTTCACTCACAGGTTTTTGCACCACTTTAGTATTTTCTTTTTTTTCTTTAGGTTGGTTTCTAGAAGGTTTGGTCCCTGTTGTTTATAATTACTGTCTTCTCCAGACCCTGCACTGCAGCATTTCCAAGCGCAGTGTGAAAACGGTGCAGACTTAGTGAGACTGCATTTCTGATGTATTATTGTGCGGCAAATCCCTGATCTTTGCAGCGAACCCAAAAGCTGGGGAAGAGGGAGCAATATCCTCTCCTCCTGCAGCTAAAGATCCTCAACCGTACGCCACAGCTAATTTAATCCAGCTGAATGCTTTCAGGGGAGATAAGGCCGTTTTGTCACACACAGAAAGAGAGACATGGCAAAGCTGAGGTGCCATTTCCATTGCTTTAGTTGCTGAGTGGGCAGCTCAGGCCTAGCATATTAAAATATCTCCTCCCTGCAGCTTTGCTGATCTCGGGATATTCAACCCTGTCCTTCCCTTTGCCTTATAGTGGTAAAGGCAGGTAAGGCTGAGGGTTGGGTGTCGGGCAGCAGGCACATCTGCAGAGAACTGCATTATTTTGCCCCCTCTTCTACTTTTTGGTGGGTTGGGAAAGAGTTAAATAACAACAGAGGGAGAAGCTGTGCTATTGTTCAGGCATCCCTGGGCCCGGGGTGGCTGATCTCTATTCCCGGATCTGCCTCTGGCTTCCTGCATGACCTTGGGCCGGTCACTTACCTTTTCTTTTCCTTAGCTCCCAAATAATAACAACGTGGAAATCGTTCTCTTCCTTTGGTGCCTCTTCCCCTGCAAGTTTCAGGTTGGCTGTGATCCTCCGGTGGGAGATGATGGGAGGAGGAGAACACATTTCCACTGGAGAAATATTTACACAGATGGTAGCAGGTTTTGGTCATGTTCTCTCAGATGCAGCGTGGGCTGAGCATATGGTGGTATTTGGGGTTTTTTTAGTAGGCAAACCTGTGGTGAAAACCCAATTCCGTTTGTTGTTGATGCAGCTGCCCAAGAGCAATGCCAGCTGCAGTGATCCCTTCCTTCACTAGATGGTGCTTTGGATCAAAGATTCGAATCACCGCAGTTCCATTTCTGCACAGAACTGCTCAATTTTTCTTCCCCAGTCTCCATTCCTTCCCCTCTTTTCTTTCTGTGCTTAAACACTATGGGGAACGCTTAATGATGCTGGATATTGAGAAAGGCTAATCTGGTAGCAGTGCAGGCTCCAAGCTGCCTGCACACACCAGCCGGTTTATCTTCCGAGCTTTGGTTTCTGAAGCGTGTATCAGTGCTGCTGGGCTGTGGCAGAGAATTGAATTCTTTCCGTGTTTTCTATTCCCATAAGGAAAAGGCTTCAAAGAGCGAGTCCCCTCCCCCTCTTTGCTGGTGAAGGGCATTTAGGGAAGCTGGGAAAAAAAAAAATCCAGCTCCGACAGCGGGATTTATTTAACAAACCACTGCCTTTCCCTACCTTAGCAGGAGATTGGCTGTTATTTTTTTTTTTTTTTTCTGAAAAGGAATCGCTGCGTTTATATCCATCTTTGTATTCAGGAGATGGTTACCCAGCCAAGGTCACTGCTGCTGCATGCCCGTATCGCACAGCAAGGCAGCCTCCTTCTTCCCCAAAGCACTGATTTTGGAAAAGCTTCCCCAGGTAAAGAATAGGAATAGGCTTGAAGCTGCCAGTGCAGTGTCCTGAGTCGTAGAGGAAAGCAGGAGACCAGCCCTCCCTTTTATAGAGGCAGCAGAGGAGATGGATGAAACTGTAAACCAACATTTCCTGTGCAGACACGCACAGGGATGGGTTATTAGCTCGCGCAGCAGGGTGTGTGGTGCTCAGCTGTCATCGTAGTGCAGGGCGAACCCTGCTGCCTGCCCCCAGCCCATGCTGGCCCCCTCCGAGGCTCTCGCCCATGCTGTTGGTTCATATCCATGCGCTTGCACGGCTACCTGGAGCCTGCTGCACCCCTGCCCTCGTGCCAGGCTGCCTCGCACGCCTGCATCCAGACCCTCCCATCAGGGAGGCTGTGAGGTTGCATCACTTACTGTTCCCTCCCTGTGGAATTGTACAAACGTTAATGAACGGGGCTGGATTGCTGCTATGACGCCAATCAGCCAAGCACAGATTTATTGTCTGAGGCCAGGAGAGATTATACCTCTGCCTCTGACACCGCTCCAATGACGGTGATTCTGTGGGTGTGTGACAAGTCCACGAGGCCGGTGCCCGCAGCAGCCCCGATCTCACGTGCTGGATGTTCCGCTCATGGCACTGACGTCCCCGCAGCAGGGGCAGGAGCGATGCTGAACTGCACTGTGGCACAAACTCCTCTCTGGACTGAGAGCTGACAGTGATTTCTTTGTCGTTCCCCTGCTGTCATCTTCCCACTGCACATGCATTTGTTCATCGTTAGTAAGATATTGCTGATGACTAAGCGCTGGGTTTGCAGCACAGAGAAGCTGTTGGAAGGAGCAGCTCAGAATGCAGGGCTCAGCTTCATGAGGAGTGGGGACAGTGCGTTTTCTCACATTATTAGATCTGGAGAGCATCTTCCGGTCCCTCCTGGCTGAGAGGGAATTGCATCACTGGCACGTGCAGATCTTTCTTCCTGAAATCTGCTTGTTTTATTGGTTTTTTTTAACTCTAATGGAATTTGCCAGCGTGTCCCAAATTATGTGGTTCTGAAATTTAAAAGCAAGGTACCTCTGTGGGGGAGAGTATGAGTGATTTTTGACTTTGCAATCTGGCTCTTCCTTCCCCCCTCCCATTTCCCCACATCCCCATGTGTTATAAAGCCAGCTGCTCCCGGAATAGTTTGGGAATGAAATGCCACCGTTTGAAACTGGTGAGTCACACTTTTTGAAGGGGGGGGGTGGTGGTGAATATGAAATCTTGTGGTGTGGCAGAGCGTCTCCTGGTGAGTACAGAGGGATTTTTAGAACCCCAGACTCCCTGCTGATGGAACTGAGGGGCTTTGAATAAAGGCTGCTGGGTGTGTCCGTGCTGGTTTTTGCAGGAGGATCTCAAAAACCCTCTGCAAACTTTGTCTTCCTTCGTGTCCCCACTGCAGCTGCATCCTAGTGCCTCCTCCAACAGGACTCGCTTGTATCTGACAATGCACCTACAGTGACTCTCTTAATTAAGTCTCCATGTGCTGCTGTGAGGTGTGTAATTACAGTGAGCCCTGACTTCAGGAACTTCTCAAGGGACTAATGAAAAAAAATTCTTTACCAGAGCAGGGAGGAACAGGATTTTACTGAATACATTTTTGGGGCTATTTTATGGAAAGTGTATTAACCAAAGGGGATCGGTTATTCCAGTTCCTTCTCCTTATGAGGAGCGGCTGAGAGAGCTGGGGTTGTTTAGCCTGGAGAAGAGGAGGCTGAGAGGAGACCTCATTACTCTCTACAACTTCCTGAAGGGAGGTTGTAGAAAGGAGGGAGCTGGGCTCTTCTCCCAAGTGACAGGGGACAGGACAAGAGGGAATGGCCTCAAGCTCCACCAGGGGAGATTTAGGCTGGAGATTAGGAGGAAGTTTTTCACACAGAGGGTCTTTGGGCATTGGAATAGGCTGCCCAGGGAGGTGGTTGATTCACCTTCCCTGGAGGTGTTTAAGGGACGGGTGGATAAGGTCTTGAGGGACATGGTTTAGTGTTTGATAGGAATGGTTGGACTAGAAGATCCGATGGGTCCCCTCCAACCTGGTTGTTCTATGATTCTCAGCATATCCCAATATTAGGATGATGTCTTTAAAATACTGGGTGTTAACATAATCATAATCCTTCCAAAAGGATATTTGAAGTCTTTTAACAGAAACTGCCGTAAGAAAGTGTCCATTAATGCAAATGGTGACATAGATCTTGCAAAATGAACTGTTGTTTATCAGAAGCTGGGCAGCTGTCCCTCTCTGCCCAGTGGTAAATGTATTTAGTGGAAGGGCAACGCTCAGGATTGCTGCTCTAGGGTATCAGGCCAACCCATATTCACGACTTTGATGGCAGCTCTGCCTGGCAGGTGCTAGGAATGGTGCATTTTGAACTGAGGTACCGTGGTAGCTGTGACACTAACTGTCTCTCCCAAAGAGCCCTAGTGGTTCCAGGCAGACTGATTTGCAGTGTTGCTGCTGCCCACGGTCGGAGATCTCTGCCTGGTGCCCATGGTGGTGGGTTGGATTGTGCATCTGCATTCACAGCCCAGCCCATTCATCTGACCTGCCAGCTCTTACGGGTTGTGTTACTGGTCCAAGCGCTGAACTGTGGTGGTTGTGGAGAAGATATGTCACCCGCTTGCACCCTCTGCTTTAACACTGGTGGTCTCCAGTAGAAGGAGAGGAAGAAGCTGGCAACTAATACCATAAATCATTCCCCTCGAGTCCCACCTTCCCTGGCATTCTGAGTACACTCTGGGAGTAAAACTCCCAAATTGCAAGCCAGGCTCTGCAGCAAACGTGGTGGGGATTTTGAGAGCAGAAGCCCTAGGGGGTTTGATGCCATCTCTGTCTATTTTATTTGGAAGACTGAGCTAGCAGCAAGATTTTATGAAGTGTGCATTTCTATCTCAAATTGTAGATAGTGTTAACTGGAAACCCACATACTCTGTCATCACTGGATTTGACAAAAATAATCTCTGGCTGCAGAAATTTGCTGCAGAGCCTGAGATTTTCTTTAATACAAAATAAAACAACCTCGGAGACAACCTTGAGAAGTCAAATCTAGGTTCTGTTCCACATGCCTTTTTCGCAGCAGCAAAGCCTACTTATCTGCCCCACTCTTTTCTCTTTTGTGCTTCATTGCTGCCTTTTTTATTTAATTCAGAGTGTTTTGGTGGTTTGGCTGACACCTTGGGTCTGCGAGGAGTGGAACCAGCAGCACCGCAAGAGCAGGAAGTTATGGCAGCAACATAGGAGCAAGTGAACCAAGGAACCAGGTAAGAAAAGGATTAGCCCTATGGGTACCTGCTGCACTGTCAGGTACCCCAAACCACCAACTCTAAGAGATGTGAACAGCAAGATCATCAGTTCTGAAACCTAATGCCAGTGTTTTAGTGCATAATGTTGTCTTCTTGGCCTCTGTTTCTTCTAGCATAGGTGTCTGCCTGGTATGTTTACCTCCCCAGATCCCCGATGGGGATTCCATTTAGTTTGCAGTTTCCTGCAGGTAACTCCCAAGATAATGCTGGGCACCATCAGTACAAATACTCCCTACTGAAAAGTAGCTTATTTCTTAGGATGAGGTTAGTGTCATTTCAGATTGAGTAATGAAAGATGAATTTACTGAGTATACAACTCACTGAAATAACTGAATTCAGTAAACATTTGAAGTCTCAAAGATAAGTGATTTTCTTTAATGGATTTTTGCCCAAATCAAAGGATTTTGCTTCATTGACTGTGGGATTTCCCAGGGGGCCTCAGACCACACACCCTCAGCCTCTTAGACTTGGCAAAACTGATACATAATGTGTGGAACTCTTCCTAAGATGACCAAGCATTTCAGTTCATTCTGAAAGGCCAAGATTACTACTGATTTATTGGGGGTGTGTGAATGAAAAGGACAACCAAGATGACGTTTGACATCATTAGCGAGGCATTGTCAGAACACAATAGAAAAACAGACAAAAGCCAGTCCAGATTCTGTGGTATTTCCTAAAGGGCTCCCTCTGGCACATGGCTACTCCCTGCCAATCCTTTAGTATTGTTTTTGATAATGAATAGAAGCTGAACAGATGATTGTTGCATTGTCCACTAAGTGATTCATTTACATTAAATACTGCTCCAAAAGTAGGCTTTGGGTGGACTTTTTTAGTCGCTCCAGCTATTTATTTATACAGTTTAATTACCATCTTTTAACTCTCCACTGTACTTAATTATTTCCTGATTGCTTCTGCTAAATTGCATGGGGTGTAACTCCTCTGAACTCAGTGATCCTAGCCAGCCCTGACAGAAGAAGCAGCATCTCTGCATTTTCAAAGTTGCTTCATTTTGGGTGGTCAGTTCTAGAAAACCACTCCTGGTTTGGGAAGGTGCTGAGGTTCGTAAGCATCTTCAGGTCCCTAGTGTCCTTGGTCTCTAGCTCCAAAAGTCAGGCTATAAAGCAAAAACTTTGCTGCATAAACCAGCACAATTTCACCGATTTCTTCATTAATCTCTCAACTTCAACTGCGTATCTGCACCACAGTTTCCTTGTTAACTCAAGGCTTCCGTAACAGTTCCAGGGTTTTATTATGGAGGTCAAAAGTTTTGGTGTGGTTTGTTTTACAGGGTATGACAGGTGTGAGGTGCTTGAGAGCAGATTGAAAGAACTGCAATTAGAAGAACTTCAATGTAAGTATCTATTTAGCCCCAAATCCACATGAAGAATTGCAGGTCCTCTAATTTGGATGTACTAATAGGTGGGGGAGAAGATGCATACTGAAGGGCTTTTTGATGTTTGAAGGAAATCATCACTGTAGGCTTTTCCATTCCCTGTTGTCTCAGCAGCTGCATGGCTTTTGCATTTCTTGGATAGCTGTAGGTACATCTCAAAGCCTTGAGCTCCTAGATATTGTCTGTTCCCCATTTGATATAGCAGAAGGAGAGGTTCATGTGGGCTTTGGTTCTGCCTGTATGAAAAAGTAGAATCTAGGGTAAGGCAGAAAAATAGTGATGCAGGGAGAGAAAGGAAAATGTCCTAACAGTGCAGCAGAGTTGTCTGTGTTTTGTAGCCTAGGTTTAAATCTCCCAGGATGGAGCAGAGCAGCCATTGCAGTCTTTTGTGATGTTTTCTCAGTTTCTTCTCCGTCCACTTAGGAAAAGTGAAATCACCAGTCCTGTGCCCAGATACAAAAGTTGTTTGGGTTGGTTTTTTGGGTGGGTTTGTTTGTTTGTTTGTTTTTAAGAGTTTATATGCTAAAATGAGGCGAGAAAAAGATTGACTCTTTGCAACCAGCTTCCTATCAACTCATAAGCCAAATGAACAGGGAGGGCAAGTATGCCCCAGTACCTCTGCAGCCTTCCAGCCGTGAGAGACATCGCACTGCAGCTCTTTGCCATTCTCTGCTGCTGTAGCTACAGAACCTGGGCAGAAGCTGCTGTGCGGCTACCTAAGGTTTAGGCCTCTGTGTGTTACGCTTCCATTGCCCTGCTTCAGATACTGCCTTTGCCTGGTCTGTGATTAAACCGAGTGATCCATCCCTTAGGACCTCCCTTAAACCTTCTTCTGGCTTATATGGAATCTTCACAAACCCAGATGAAACTCAGCAGACAAACAAATAAACCCAGCCCTCCCTCTGCATAAAACCATGTCATATTGCTAAGGTTTCCCCCACTGCCTTCCTCTTTAACCCTAGAGCATTGCTCTCCTTGTATTCCCAGGAGCCTGCATTGCTCTGTGTTTAGTGGCAGGCGATGAAATCAAACCGTGCATTAGCAGCTCTGTAATAGCTTTGCTCAGTGGAACTCAGCTTCCTTCATTAATCCAGAAAATGAGACTTGTTTTCGTACATTTGAGAAGCTAATTATTTAAGTGCTGGGAATTAAGGCTCATCAGATACTGGAGACTGATTTTGGTTTTGCTTCCCAGGGGATGGAACAAGATGGAAGAAAGCTGGTTTTGCACAGGTGTGTGGGATGATAACTCACCAGTACCTGGAGCAGGGAACAAGTGTCCAGATCCTTGTCTACCATAAGCATAAAAGCCTCTCTGTAAGTCACTTTTCCAGACATCATTTGACGAGTCTTCTCATTCAAATACATTTTTTTAAGTCACTCACGGCTGACCAAATGACTCCTATAGAATTTTTTTTTTCTGCTATAAAAAGATGTTCCCCGCTTGCAGGTGACCTAGCCTGGTTTTTTTTCTTCAATAGAACAAATATAATAATAATAATTATATAATAATAATGTTTTGTCTCAGCTGGGTAGAGAGGGAAACAAGTTCACATCAGGTGTCCTTCTATAAGCAGTTATCCTTCATGTACCCTTTATACCTGTCCCTGTACTTGGCCCTGGTGAGGCTGCATCTCAAATCCTGTGTTCAGTTTTGGACCCATCACTACAGCAAAGACATCAAGGGGCTGGAGTGTGTCCCAAGGAGGGCAATGAAGCTGGTGAAGGGGCTGGAACACAAGTCTTAGGAGGGGTGGCTAAGGGAACTGGGATTGTTTAGTTTGGAGAAGAGGAGGCTGAGGGGTGACCTCATTGCTCTCTGCAACTGCCTGAAAGGAGGTTGTAACAATGCGGGTGCTTGTCTCTCATCTCAAGTGACAGGGTGACAGAAAGTGGCATCAAGTTGCACCAGGGGAGGTTTAGATTGGATATTAGGAAAAACTTCTTTACTGGATGAGTGGTGAAGTATTGGAGCAGTCTGCCCAGAGCAGTGGTGGAGTCTGTATCCCTGGAGGTGTTCAAATAACATGTAACCATGGCACTTTGGACCATGGTTTAGTAGGCATGGTTGCATTGGATGATCTTGGTTGGACTGGATGATCTTAGAAGTCCTTTCCAACCTTAGTGCTTTTATGACTCAGTCTTATCTTTGATCACTACGGAGAGAAGGGTTTAGGTAGAACAGTTGCCACCCAACCTAACCAGGGACTAACCAGTGGCTTGGGAAACAAAAGATGAATTGGGTGAAAACCCCCCTCGTCTGTGGGAAACCACAGATGAGGACAGATCTGTTGTTCTAAACAAAGTTTGTACAACACAATGACTTTCAACAGTAGATGGGTACTTTTGACTTTCTTCCCAGAAAATGACAGGAATCCATTGATGCGATTGGCAGTAGCCATATGCAGAAGAACGGGGATTTGGTTTTGGTACTGTTACCGGACAGATCCACTCTTCATTCCAAGCATTTTGCCAAGAACAGATTTTTCTTTTTCACTGAGGTAGCCAAGGTCCTGCGTTTGTCCTCAGAGACCAGGGGAGTGAACTTTTCCGTGTGCTCAGTTGAAGCCAGATGTTAAAGTATTGTCTGGGTGTAATTGACTTGACAAACAGCAGGAATGACATTTTAGCTCCATTTAAGTCAGTGGCAGAATTCCTGCTGAGTTCAACTGGGGCTAAGATTTCATCTTATGACGGTCCTGATGGGAAATCTAACAGACAATCTTCAGAAAATAAGCACAGGCATTCCGGTTTTCTAGGCTTATTTTCATCCTATGGGCCGTGAATCTGTGGAATTCTGTGCCCTAGCTTGAAGTGGTCTGTAAAGATCATAAAGACAAGGAAGCTTATTGTCATTAGATTTATATTAGCTATACAGGGGTCTGTTATTCAAGGGAAGAGTTCAGGGATCAGTTACAAAGTTCTTAGTCAGTTTGATCCATTGAAATCCACCTTATCTTTGTATTCCTCGGGCTAACAAGCATTGTATGGCAGGACCTATAGAGCTGAACTAATCCACTATCACTATATATTGTGGGTTAAAGCAGCCACTTTGTGCCCTGTGCTAGGATTGAGCCATGTGGAAACCTCTCATCTGGCACCTACCAAGTGCTGTTACCAATGGATTGGACTGAAAACAACCCCTTTGTTTTGGAGAAGCTGGGATAGGTAGGACCAGACCACCAGTTCAGTTCTGTAGCAAGGTCAGTCCTTTGTCCCTAACATAGATGAGCAGACACAGGGCTCTCCAAGTTCTTTGAAGCATTTCAGATGAACTTTATTGGCAACTAAGGGCAATTGGCTTCTGCCAGAATCGTGCTACAGACTCCACAATATCTCCAGAGGTTTAAGCCTTGTGGTCAGACATACAACCTGATGTGTGTTAAAGGCTTTGGATTAAAGTATTTGGGTGGAAATTTGTAATGCTTAGATGAAAAAAAAAAAAAAATCATAGAACAACAATGTTGGAATAGATCCACCAGATCATCGAGTCCAACCATTCCTATCAAACACTAAACCATGTACCTCAGCACCACTCCCACCTGTGCCTTAAACATCGCCAGGGAAGGTGAAAAGGCTTGAGCTAGGGGGGAAAAACAATGCTATTAAAAAATAGAGTAATATTTAAATGTTAAGTGTTCTATTTAGGGTTTCAAAAGTTTTTCCATGCTTGTTCAGTGAGTTCCTTCTAGTTAGATTGTGGGAGAATTTGTCATTTTTATAGTGCCTTAAAAAATGCAGAAGAGGTGCTGAGGAATCTTCATGTGTTAGGTATTGGTTATCAGTATTGAGAGCCCTTGTGCTTGCAGGAGCAAAAGGACTCTTGATGAGGACAAGATGCTGTGACTGGATCAAGCACTACACAGGGTAACTTCTCTGCCTGGCTTACAAGAAGATGAAATGGGGTTCAAATGGAGACCTGGGTCCGGGAGAAACCAAAACAGAGCGCGTGCTTAAGTCATAGTGCCCAAGCCTTGCTTCTCTCCTCTTTTATGTGCCTACCTAGGGGTCTGCTTTGATTGTTCTACCAGAAGCCAGAATACTGCTTTATGGCAACGTTCTCCTAAGTTCCTTTTTCAGTTCTAGCAAGCACGTCCAGAATTAAGAACCCTGCAAGCTATTCCGCCCTTGAGTTCTAAACGAGAAAACAATGCAAGCTCCTAGATAGCCCCTTTCAAATCCATTTCTGGAGCCAGGGTCTTCAGTCTCTTGTAGGTTCAGAGTTAAGACAGCTTCAACTGCAATCCAGCTTTTTATGAGGATTCCCAGATAAATCCTTGATGTTGCTCACACAGTTCATGTAAGGTTGTGTTTACCTGAGAATTAAACTGGACATTTTACACATACTGGGCGGAAAACATGCCCAAATGGTAAAGTAACAATTGATTCATGGCTGTGCAGCAAAGTCTAGAAGTGCCACTTTGGGATGATGTGGATCAAGGATACAGTTATTGTGCATCTCCATGTGAAGAACTCAGCTTCTTCCCAGCTGAGCTATCATGTAACGCAGATGACTCTCTGGAGGGAGTGTTTGCAGCACATTTGCAGTATGTTTTAGCTACTATCAACATTTATATTCCATTGTCATTTGGGGGGTAAGCACTAATTAGCATAATCATCAATGCTTTAAAATTAAAAATTCCTCCAAGAGACACAGGAGGGATTGAAAGTGTTTCCTGCCCCCAGAGGCAAATCCTTTCCCAAGCTATCTGCTGCGCCAAAAGGCTTTTTTCTAGAAACATTCCCAATCTGTGCCCAAGAGTAAATTAAGCTACAGTGAACTTATAAACTTGTGTGTGTGTGTGTGTACACCAAGCAGATTTGACAATTACTACATGACAAAATGTTGTCCCTGGTTTTCATTTCTGTTTTATTTGGGCTGCTGCATCACCTTTACTGCGTGGGCTGGGGCTCCAATTTCTACATTCCTCCCATTGATAGCAGGTGGGGTCAAGGATGGCATCCTCCCTGGGGGTTCCCTGTGTCCCAGACAATGCCTCTCGTGTCCTCAGCAGGTCTGCAAGCGATGGGCCACGAAACCTTGGGAAGCAGGAATGGTTCAATGTTGTAATTGTCCTTGAACCGGACAGAGAGTTAAAATAACGGTTTTCCATGGGAAGTGGTTCTTTGGGAGGGAAACTAACAAATGCAGGTGTTGCTGAATGAAAACAATTAAGTTTATAAACTCACGATTCTTGTCTTTTCTGCATGAGACAAACACACCACACCTGACACTGAGTGAACTCGGGGACTCTGCGAGAAAAGAATAACATGGGAATCTCTGGGACAGTTTCTGAATCTGCAGGGCATGGAACGTTGTGTTGTCTTTCTAGTATCCAATTTTTTCAGATATGGACTTTAATTTCATTGGCAGAAATTCTCTCTTTTATCTTTATCTCCTGTTTTGATGTGGTAACCATGGAGAAAAGCCTGAGATTAGTAACAGTAGGTTGTTGCAGGATAAGAGTAAGTCTGTAGTTGGATTTAGACTGTAGTAATATCAGGGGGTTGTTTCACTGGAAACACTCAGACCTCCTAGAATGAGTACTGGATGCCGGTAGGATGTTAATCACCTGTCCTGCTGAGGTCTATCCTGGAAACAATGGTTAGCTCTCCTGGAAGTCAATGTGTTTGCACTTGGGCTCTTGGCACTCACTCTGTTTTGCTGATAAGGAAAGAAATGGGCCCTATTCTGAAGCTGAGATGCCATATGACTCTAACAGCAGTGTCTAGCAATGGGTTACCCAATTCCCTCTGGAAGCCAGTAGTGACACACTTTGGAGAGAGGAAAGGGGTGCCGAATCTTTTCTTTGAGAACCTCAGAAGAGTCTGAATGCCTTTGATGGTGACATGGGCTAGGAGACCAAGGCTGTGGTAGGAACAAAGACCCCACGCTTTGCTTGTGTTTGCTGTTGGCAAAGCAGGCGATGGGTAGATTAGGGAATGTTTAACTACAAAGTTTTAGTTTCAGAGTCCATGCTGTCCGCTATGTCCCTTGTTTGGCCTCTCCTCAGCATCTCTGCACGTAGTCCCACGTGTGTTTTACAACTTTTCTTTAGAAAACTCTTTTACATTTTACAGCCCCATAGAAACTAGAGGTCTCGCAGCACGCTTAGGAAGAAAGGAATTTACATTGCTTTTGCTGGGATGACATTCTGGGATTACAAACACAGTGACACACACAGATAATATCACAAGTTGTTAAGTTCTACGAGTCAATGTGCTTTTGCAGTACGTATCTTGTTTCCAAATGATCACAGCCCATGTCCTGGTTTGACTCATGATGATGGAACCTCACTGCGGATGACCAAACAGGACTACAGAGGAAAGGCAGGTTGTCAGAGACCAGGCTTGAAGACTGGCCTCTAAATTAAAACTTATTAGTAGCTTCTCTTGGTGTCGCTTTTGTATCTGGATGAGAGAGATGCAGGAGAACTCATTTTTATTGCTTATTTCCTTAATTTTAGCAGATGTTATCAGAACACCATTATGACAAGAACATTTTTTTTTGAAACAGAGTTGTTTGATTAGTAAACGTGAAAGATCTAGTGGGAGGTGTCCCTGCCCATTGCAGGGAGTTGGAACTGGATGACCTTTAAGGTGCCTTCCAGCCCATTCTATGATCTGTGTTTTCTGTTGGTTTTAGTGGTAAAGATCTGAAAGATCTTAAGATCAAGGCTATTAAAAAGAGTTTATGACATTTTTTTAGATGAGACCCTTGAATGTCTACTGTTGGTTTGGTGTTAATCATAGAACAACCAGGTTGGAAGGGACCCATCGGATCATCGAGTCCAACCATTCCTATCAAATGCTAAACCATGTCCCTCAGGACCTCATCTACCCGTGTCTTAAAGAGTCAGAGTGATTATGTCTGACCATGACACGTATAAGGTTTCTTTGGTATTGTCTTTGTGAAGAGGTGACAAGGTTGGCCAGGGAAGTGGTGGCTGCCCCATCCCTGGAGGTGTTCAAGGCCAGGTTGGAGCCTTCTCTGCCTTCTTGGGGTTGAAGGACGTGCGTCAGAGCTGGGATGGCACTAGCAGGCCAGGAGGAATGGGGGGGAGCAGGTTTCTGCTCCCAGGGACTCCTGTGCACCCCAGGCAGCCTCGAAATGCAGGGATCGGCATCCCTGCTGGAATGAACCTAGGAGCTTGAGAGAGAGTGTGCGGGGAGGCGCTTCTCCCACATAACAAGGCAGAGGATGAGGGGAAACGGCCTCAAGTTGCGTCAGGGGAGGTTTACACTGGAAAGCAGAAAAAAAATCCTTTACTGAAAGAGTGGTGAAGCACTGGAGGACGGTGCCCAGGGAAGTGGTGGAGTCACCACCCATGGAAGCCTTAAAAAAGTGTCGTGTCAGGACCTGGCTTAGAAGACATGGTGGTGTCAGGCTGATGGTTGGACTTCATGATCTCTGAGGGCTTTTCCAACCTTAATGATTCTAAAATTCTCCAGCCAGAGCCTGTGGGAGGCGTCGGGGTGGAACTGGATGGGCTTTAAGGTCTCTTCCAACCGCAGCCGTTCTGTGCTGGAGACTGCATGTGCTAACAACGGGAGTCAGTCAGGAATACGAACATCGACTTGGTGGAAGCGGAAAACGATCATCACCGAATCAATGAATCGGGCCGAGCCTTCACCCCTCTGAACCAATTTCGCTTCAAGCTCAGCGATTACCATTGATTCTAAGGCCTCGCGACCCCGAGCGGGAGCCGCGGGTGAAGACCGAGCACCCTCTCCCCTCGGCCGCCCCCGCAGGAGCCGCGCGGAGCGGCGGATGTGACCGCAGCGCGGCCCCCCGCGGCGCAGGCTGCGCCCGCCAGGCCCCGCCCC